>VNJS01000319.1:0-114795 GCA_008042575.1 Drosophila watanabei
TTTAAACTTTAGAGAATTATTTAATACACATATAATGTTCAGTTATATACACGTCGAGGGCGGACAACAACAAAACAGGCGGGGGCGGGCGTTCCCGGTTATTTATTTTACAATAATATACAGTAAAGCAGCAGGACGGGACTCGCTCCCCACTCCGCGCTCATTTGCAGGCAGCCAGTTGGTCGCTCAGACTGATGACCTGCTCCGTGAGCACGCTAATCTGCTCCTCGTAGTTAATACGGGTCGTGGTCTGGGAGAAAAAGAAGGTGTTATAATCTAATTTCGCAGGAAAGTCATTTGGGAAACCCACCAACTCCTCTTCGAGCATTTGCAGGGCTCCGCCCAGGGTGGCCAGCTGTTCGTCCTTGGCCTTCAGTTCGTGCGTGGCATTCTCCAGGCAGTTTTGCAAATGCTGTGCCTCCAACTCGTAGGAGCGCAGCTTCGACTCCGCCTGCACCTTGAGCCGCAGCAGATCCTCAAACTTCTTGCTGAACACACTGTAGATGAGCTGCTGCTTGGAGGGCGGCTCGGGGGGCTCCTGCAGGGAGTCACGCGCTCGCTGGCTGCTCGTTCTGATCGCTTATCCGCTTCTCCAGCTTCTGTTCGAGTGACGCAATTCGTTCCGTGTGCAGCAGCAGGTCACGCTGCTTGTCGTCAATCTGTGGGCGGTGAGTGGGACTTCTAGCTCATCTTTCTCAATTTACCAATGACGTCAGCTGCGCATTCTCCATGATTTTCTTCTGCAGCTCTTCGAAGATGAGCGCCTCTTGGGCGGCATTCGCTTCGCTAGCTGCGTCTGCGTGGGCATCGCCAGGAGCTTTGGGTTGCCGGGAGCTGCTACCAAGCAGTCCCCGCCGGCCGCCCGCATCCTTTTCCTTCTTCTGACGCTGCTCGTTGATTGAGATTTCTAGTTGCAACTGCGACACGCGCGACTCCAGCTGCTTGTTGCGGAAGCCCAGGGAGTCCACTTCCTGCTCCATGCGGCGCAGTGATGTGGCATACTGCTGAACCTGCTCCCGGAGGCCGCTCTCCTTCGCCTGCTCCTTTGCATGCTCCTCCACCGCCCTCTTCAGCACCGTCGCCTTGGCACGCAGCTAATCAGGGCGGTCGCAAAGGGGGATCAATTGGATTAATGGGCGTTAACTGTTGCTGCTTCGGGGGAACTTCATACCTTTGAGTATTCTGTGGCCAGTTTCTGGTACTTGGCCTCCGGCACGGTGGCCTCCATGACGACTGGTTTCTCTGCCATCCAGGCAGGCTTTCGACAGTCGTCCGTTTCAGGCTACGGTGAACTTTTTACGGTTTACTGCCCCAATTGTTTTAAACAAAAAGAGAGCATAAAAATATATTTGCGTTGGACCATCAGTGTGACCAGTCATTCGGCTTATACGCGTATGTGCAACAACAACAAAAACGCGTTAAGAAATGCTACATAACGATAGAAACGTTATCGAGCTTGTATCGGATTTGAAATGAGACAGCAACGGTCCGAAAATAATAATCATTTTGAAAACTAAAATAAGCAATTTAATAATCATTTTGAACACTAAAATAGGCAATTTAATTTAAGCTTTTCTTTTATGTTCATTTGCTAGTTGGTTGCTTATTATTTATTTGGGTTTTTATCCAACAACCTTCTAACCTTTGCTATTGACACGAATAACGTTTTATTTTCTATAAAAGAACTTGTTTTTAAAATAAGGCGTAACTTGCACTAATTTCATAATACAATAATTACAGCTGAGTTCTTGAGGTTAAAGGCTTAAACATGAATAGCAAGTAAACATATCGTAAGTACTTGCTCACTTGTGACTCACAAGATTTGATTAATATTCAAACTATAAATGGTTTTAAAATCCTTTATTAACTAAGTAGTAACATAAATTAGGTATAACCTAATAGGTAAGCGAAAGCGGGCAGCACTTAACTTAAGAATATATTGTCGAAGGGCACCTTCTCGAAGAGTTTGTTCGAAAGTTCCCGGAAGATGATACCAAAGCTCTTGGCGTAGCCAACCTTCAGCTCGTTGAACACTGTCTCCCAGTTCTCGTTGAGGAAACGATTCATGCCATCGGAAAGGGTTTTGTCGTTGAAGAGATTCTCGAAATTCATGTACACCCGCTTGGGGTCGAAGGCCACTCGGTACTCCTTGAGGCGCATGTACTTGACGCCATCCTTCTCAAAGGGCTCGCCGATCAGACGGTGCTCGATCTTGGTGTTAATCAGAGTCACGTTTGCCCTTCCATGTCCCGTGATGGGCAGCAGCAGGATGCGGCCGGACATCTCGTAGTCGCCGATCATCTCGATGCGGTCCGTTCGGCTATCACAGATAATCAAGTGCTTGTCCAGATCGGTTCTGTAAGTTGAGTCGAAAGCAGGAAGAGAAATTTTTAGCATTTCCTTGGCTTTGTTCTTGGTGCTTTAATTTACAGCTTTTTAGCCTTGGATATATTACCTGTACCGCTGGATCTTGCTGGTGGAGATCATGTCGTGAACCTTCACATTCTTCAAGGTCTGCCGCAGATTTATTGGCGCATTGCCGGCGTCTATAACGAGTTTCTTCACGGCCAGCGGCTCCAGGGGCGGGATGCCGAACTCCTTGTTGCCTGTCAAACGGATCGGGAAGCGTTATCCAGCCATTGGGTTTTGGGGAGTAAGGAATACTCACCGGCTTTAAGCAGCTGTATCGCATGATTCACAGCATCCACCAGACACTTGTCGAAGTTCGCATCCCGCTTGCACTTGGGAAAGCCTTCGGCTGCAAAAATTCAAAAGACAGACAGAGATAGGTTGAGTTTCGGTTCGGTTCGGTTCGGCTTGGTCATGACATTGAGACGTTGGCCATCTCGCGGATTGCGGAAGTTCCCCGGCTGGCCTGCAATTGGGCCAGCCAGCAGCATCCATTCGGCCAGAGTTCGTTGGCCACAAAACTTGTTTGTAAACAAAACAAAAGAGTCCACGAATAAATAAGCTAAAGGCATGGCAGCTTATAACATATATGAGAAAACAGAAGTGAGCTAGCATATTTTAGTGGCTCAATGTCAAGTTGAAGCGCACGCTGCGAGGGGCCATTTATCATGAATACATTGAGAAGACAAAGGCACTCATGACCTATGCCAACGGTTTCATTAATCAGCCGCTCAGCTGGGCTCTCATACACTTGGAAAAATAAATCCACGCCCGCCGAGGAATGCGTGAATCAATTAACACAAATCATCTGTCGGTCTCGGTTACATATGTCCTTCTCTCTGTCGAGCCAACAAATTGGTGTCACAAGCGGAAGCTAAGCGTGGATGTGGATCAGTGGTGGCCTGACTGACTGTCTGCCAAACTGGCCTGTTCCAAGAGCAACCTGTTTGCAGACGATGGTTACAATTGCATAACACCTGTGTACAGTGGCCATCGGTTGGGGAAACTCCGAAAATGCAGCCCCCCAATTTATTGTTGCCATTTAGCAGCACGCGAATGAGCAGCAAAAAGATTATGTTTTATGAACAGTATTTCTTAGAGAAGACAAAAACAAATTCCTTGATTAAACTCATTTATAATTGCCGAGTCATAACAATTAAGGAATTACCTAACAACTTCTGAGAAAATACTTTATTTCTTTGCTGACTAATTATTTCGATTTAAAGTTAGATTAATGTTCTTAGTTTAGAAAAGCAATTAAGGTTTGCGATCGGTCAATAGATTACTCTTTTAAGTTTGTCTGTGAAAAAGGTTGAAATACCCTTAACATTTTTAAAGGTTCTTATATGGGATTCCCCCCTCAAAACAAAAAATACAAACTAACAATTAGCAACGGCTTTAAACACAGCTTATTCCTAATTGCTCTGTTTTTGTTGAAAAATATGATAAACAAAATTCCCAGAATCCAGATTCGATGCGGTACTCATCCTTAAGCCGGCATGACTCTCCGCCGGTGTTTACTGTAGTTTACAGCAATTTGCATGCCCGTCTGCGCGACATTAGAGAATTTTACAGAGCCCGACCTTGAGGTCTCCGGGCCAAGACCCCAGGCCCCAAGTCGAAACTAACCAGCCATAAACAATATCGATCACGTTTTAACCATCAAAGCGCGGTGCCAGGTTAAGCGAATATATATAGCCAAGACGTACAGTCAAAGCAAATACAAATGATCATTTTTTGCACTTAGTGTTTGGTGTTTTTGCTCAGTCTTTTTTTATGATTTTTTCCCCCTGTTTTTTCGGTTTAGTACTTACGCAAATCTTGCGCAGTTGTTACAGTTAATTCCTGCGCAACGGCAGCGATTAGCAGCAATAGCAGCGTGTATTTTGACATATCTCCGGTCGAAGGGGGGGATGTACGAAATCGGATGCAGAAATTGGGAAACTCTTCGATAGACACTCCTCAGTGGGACACAGCGAGCGCGCGCGCAATCTCCGTACGGATACGAATCGATGGTAAAGGTAGCGGTAGCGGTATCTGGGGAGACAGGTGATTCTGGCCGGCGACTTATCACTGTGTACACGGGATGCGTTCGCCGCTCGTCGTTTTATACCGAGCTTGAGCAGCGGCGCCGGCGCAGAAGCCAGCGTTCAACGTCCGACTTGGAAAAGCTCCCGCGAATCGAATTCAATGGGTCGCTCAAGCTTTGGCCCATAAAGCCGACAGCAGCAAGCAAGCAAACGAACCACTTTTGCTTTCCGGCTGGCCGCTTTTGGCCATGCCAACCGGCCAACACCGCTGCTGACCGAGGAACCCATCAACCCATCAACCCTGCTTGCCCTTTCATTTTCCTTTTCGCCGCGGTTCATTGAACCTTACATGCCCCTGTAATTGAGGGTCTTTCACTTATGCCACTTATCCCCGGTAGTAATATCGGACTGAATGATACGCATATAGCCTGTTTGCTTCTTTCATTAAATTTCAGGCATCGCTGGCTTGAAGGAAGTCAAGTCGAGTCACCCAATTCAAGCGCTTAATGCCGGCAAAAGTAGATTCTATATGTGCACAGGAACTAGTTTTTATTGGGTCAATATTTGGCAACATTTGTGTGCTGAAATCAACAGTTGAATTCTTGAAAAATGTGCAAACGAATTGTGGATTTGGTAATTTGGGTAATTTTGTGCAAACTGACATATTAAATTATTAGTTTAAGGCGAAGTTTTATAGAACGAAAAGCGACGTTATATTTATTAGTTGAGTTAAACTTATGACAAGCAATAATAACAAGCTAATTAGAATGAGAAATTGATAATATATAATAACAATTTACAATAAAATAATTATGTGACTGGTAAACTATGTAGTTCATGTTCACATTTAATAAGGTTCTAATAATTAGAGTACAAGCATTTATTTAATTAGGTTTTAATAATTACAAACCAGCAGCCTACAAAGGCTATTATTTCTCCTATAATTAACTTAATATGTATGAAACTTCTAGTACTAGTTTGTTATAGAGAATCACCTTATCGTTCTCGTTTAAATTCTTTTACAACACTATTAATGGAGTTCATTTTGGTGATTCTCCTCCACTTCACTTTGCGGCAGCGCATTCAAGTTTGTTGCCTAAGTCTTTCGTTTGGCCAGCACATTCTTTTGTCTAGCTGGACGCCGATATATGGATGGCAAGTGCGTGAGTGTGAGTGCTTGGCCAAAAATAAACAGCCCAAGGACCTCGGCATGTGTCTATGGAAACTGTTGCAATTGTTGTTCAAATATAAACAAACGATATGCGAGCGCCCAAGTGAGCCGGCTAACGGTATACATATGCATTTATATGTTCGCTGCTTGGTTCGGCGATTGGTGATAAAGTACCAAGTGTGGAAACCGGTTGTCGTCAGTTGCCTCTTAACATTCTACGGGCACGCAATCCGGCAATCCGTCGAGAATTATTGTAAATATATCTACATATATATTAAGAAAAGGTTAATTTAATGCATCGATGCTATTGCGCCGGGATGGGGTTGCGAGATGTGCCACGACAGCAGCAGCAGCTAAATGTCCGCCCGCAGCATCCACGTGGCGATATGATGTCGGTGACCTCATCCTCCCGTCAAAGCCAGCGAGCCACTCAGTTTGTAAAGAAGCCCAGCCTCAAGGCACCGCCCAGATTTGGCTTGGGGCACTCCAGCACCGAGCTGGGCAACGACTTTAGTCGCCGGAACTCTGCTGCCACCACGGTGAGTCACTGTTCAAGCTGCAGCTGCAGCAGCTCCACCCAGCAACGACAGCAGAGCAGGGCCAAGGTGTTGCGATGGGGCTGGGAGCGAACAGGAGGTGTCAACACCAACAGCAGCAGTGGCCGGGCAACAACAGCCAACAACTACGCCTTGTTTACGGACAATCGACGGCTTTACGAGCAGAGCGCATGCGTCGCCAGTCGCCAGATGAGCCAAGGTCAGGGTCAGGTTCACAGTGGCAACTCATCGCCCTCGCCACGCCTAGTTCAGTATCCAACCAAGCAATCCACGGATGAACTGCAGCAGCTGCAGGCTCTGCAGCAGTTTCGCCTGATGAACATGAGTGATTGCTTCAGCGACGGCCGGCAGGATGAGCTGCGGCTGCAGCAGGCTTATGATCGATTGAATGCCACCAACACGGACAAGTGGAACAAGAATAGGGCCAATGAAAGCAGGCAGCAGGATGCCACCTCCAGCTCCAGCTCCGCCACGACCACACCCTATGCTTTGCGGCAGAAGCTGTTGCAGTTGAGGCTGCAGGCGGAGGAGCAGTGTGGTCGGGGCACTGGCGCCATGTGTGCTCCCTTGGAAAAGAGTTGTGCTTTGAGATATAATTAGTTTAAGATGGAAAGAAGCTATAAGAATAATTAAAATTATAATTAGTGAGTTTAGGCATAAGATTCTAATAAAAGATTAGCAACTAATTGCTTTACATTTGTAATGAATGAATAATTCGTATAATGTGACTATAAGAAATATGTTTAAGAATATGACTTATGAATTTCTTTATAAATAAGACTATGTCGGGGACTTGAACCGAGGCTTAAGAAGCTTACCACATAGAAAATGAAATAAATTAATAAATAATGGATATAAAAATGGAAGTAAAAGTAAGATATACAAACCGTTGCCTTACCCAATCATTTCCCAGATACTTGAGGCTCTATAAGTCATGATATTCAAGTAAATCCACAACTCGAAATTCATTTTATTGCTAGTATGTATTTCAATTTTTTTCTTTTAATAAAACAGTGCTATTTTGTTACAAGTGCTTCGTCATTGTGTTCTTTTTTGTTTAATTTTTTTTTATATATTTTTTTTAATTGCCTTTGTTTTTTTTGGGTTTTTATTTTTTTTTTATGTTTTTGCAACTTGCGCTTTGACTCATTATTCCTCTTTGTCTTTTCAAATTTCCATCTTGAAATGAATTAAATTTTATATGTATTTTTGTTAAATTTTTTTTTTATGTTTTTTGTATTTACGATATTACGTTTTAGAATTATGTCTTGTGTTTTGGGGTTTGAAAACAGCCGATGTCGTACTGGATCTCGATATTACAAGTACATACATATATAGTCGTAAATATACGTTGAATTCATTACAACATTGAACAGAGTACTAGAGTGTGTGAAATAGACGAGGACTCGCATTGGGCTCATATTTCATATTCGTTTTTTGCATTTAGCATTTTGCCTTTGCTTTGTTTTGTTTTGTTTTTTGTTGGTTTTTTATAGGTTACGCGATTGTTGTTAGTAGGTTGTCGGGCGGGAATTATACAAACGAAACCATTTTTGGGGTATGTTGCGTCAGGCTGCAGTGCCTGCCGCGGATCGCTGCCTGTCTGGGCATAATACTTGTAATTGAGTGTGGCGGCCTTTAGCACTAGAATGTAGCGAAATACACAAAGTATATACGTTTACGTGTACAATAACCGTGTCTGTTTGTGTTTGCTGCTGCGCTTGTTTATTGTTTATTACTTGTATATTTCTGTTTCGATTTTGTTGTGTAAATTTAGCATGCATTTAATGGGTCTGCTTTCCTCTCGGGGGGGGCGGGGGCATTAAGAGGGAATAGGTAACATTATCTGCCTTGTCACTGACATCAGCAGAGGGCACACAGTGCCTTTCAAACGTATTCGCATTCGTCTTAATTTTTTTGTTAAGCTTTAACCCGTCGTATGGCAAGATTTAATAAATATTTTCAAGGTTAGCATACAAAGTATAGAAAATATTTTAGATGACTTTTAACATCGAACTTGAAAAAGTACTTTGATAAGATACATAATAAATAATAATTTTTTTAAGAAATTAAATTTCGTTGCTTAAAAAATCAAAACAGAACCGTATAATGTTCCAAAACCTATATATTTACATATTTTTAACAGATATGCAACAATGCCATACGAAAGGTTAACAAAAGACTTATTATTCGCGCTAATTTGTTTTGTTTTTTTGTAAATTGTTTTTGGACTTTCCTTAACTTGGATTTGTGTGCGTGTTTTGCATGTGATCATGGTGTGTGTATGTGTAACGCAAATAGTTTTTAAAAAGTATGTATGTATGTATTATAATATTTTTGTTTATTTCAATATTTTTGGTGTAAACAATTCAAACTTATGTAGCTTGCAACTAAAATTGCTTCTTCTTTGCATTTAAAACTAAGTAAACATGTATCCTCGATGTAAAATTTCTAAGACAATATTACAAAAATAAATCGTGCCTCGAGTACATATGTAATATGCAGTGTTAACTCAGCTCACACATTTAAAAGCATTTCTCATACAGCTTAATAAACATAAAAGTTAACATTTTCACCATTTGCTAGTGTTTTTTCTTTTCTTTTAGATACACAACAAAAGGAAGGAAGATGGGAAGAAGTAAAAAAAAACGGATTGTTTAAAGTGCCGCCAGAATAATTGCTTAAATAAAATGCTGTGCGAGAGATAGAAATGCAAAATAAAATACAACCGGTGCGTGCACTTTTCGTACCTACTGTACGGGGTGATATATGCATTGTGTGTGAGTGTGTGTTGCGCAAGGAAAAACTATAACAAAATTAATATATTTAGGAGATAAAATATTCTTGCTTATGCAGTGTCTTACACTACAATTAGTTTGAACTAAAGTGTCTCGATTTGTGTTTTGTTTTGTTTTGTTGATTGATTTCATATTATTTCGTTTTGCTTTCACTTTCTTTATCATTCTTGTTTTTTAAAATAAAAAATAGGCTAATTTGTATAGATTCAAAGACCCCTTATAACGTTGCTCACGATTCGATTACACGTATTCGATAAAAACAAACTTTTTGCGCATTCCGTTGGATGTGGACTCGGATTCGGATACGGATACGGATACGGATACGGATTCTCCTTGCCACTCTCCCTATTTGTGTGTTGGTGTGGCTTGTTGCTCCTGTTGTTATTGTGCAGCGTTTATTTTTTCTTGTTTTTATTGTTGGCACCGCGTGGCGGTGTCAAGGGGCGTCCTGAGCTCCCAAAGTTGGGATAAACAAATCGTCGCTTGTCGGCGGGTTTCAATATCTGGAAGGAGCACATCAGTGTGTCGTCCACGGACATCATGGCACCTGTGAAGGCAATCGATAATGATTAATCATTGCTGACATTTGTGGCGATTCCCGCTATTGATTATTTTCAAGTGCGCATTTTCTTGGTAAGTGGAAATGTAAATGGAAGTGGCAATGGAATCTGGTTGCTAGCTTTCACTTGCTGCGGCCTATCTCCGAGATCAACGTTGACCTCGCTGTTTATATTTTTTATAGACAACCGTAAAGGGTGCTTGCGTCGAGATAATGTTTATCTCCGACTGAAGTCCACCGTTGCTGATCACTCACCCGCATTGTCAAATTCCCCGCAATAGTTGGGCGCCGAGAAGAGCGTCACCAGCTGACGCTTGGCAAAGAATTCATAGCCATCCTCCACAACCTGATGGGCCCGACAGATCAGGTCAAATTCGTGCTTCTGTAAAAATTTACCCACAACCTGAAACACCAAAAATATAATCATCATTTTGTTGTACTTTGCAAATATTTTGTATGACTTACCTCCGCTCCGAATGTGAAGCTTACGCCGCGGTCATTCTCGCCCCAGCCCATGGTGTCCTTGTCGGGATCGGACCACAGCAGATCGCACAGCAGACCCTGGTCGGGCACGTCTGTGGGGCGCATAATCCGCCGGATCTGCTCCATGGACGAGAGATCTGGACTCAGGCCGCCGTGGCAGCAGAAGATCTTCTCGTCCACGATGGCCGCCACGGGCAGGCAGTTGAAGCAGTCCGTGAACGTTTTCCACAGCTTGATGGTGTAGCGACGTTTGCATTCGTCATAGAACCTGTCAATTGAAAGCAATTAGGTGAGTAATGTTATGGATATAAATGTGATACAATGCGAATTACATAATTAATATTAACTACTAACATTTTTATGTTTATTACAAAGAGAGGGAATTTAAAGCAAAAACTAACCCGTAGATGCGGTTGATGCTGGCGCACTCGTGGTTGCCGCGCAGCAAAAAGAAGTTCTCCGAGTACTTGATCTTGTAGGCCAGCAGCAGGCATATCGTCTCCAGGGACTGCTTGCCGCGATCGACGTAGTCGCCCAGGAACAGGTAGTTCGACTCTGGCGGAAAGCCGCCGTACTCGAACAGGCGCAGTAGGTCGTAGTATTGTCCGTGGATGTCGCCGCATATTTTCAGCGGAGCCTCCAGCTCGAGCAGGATCGGCTGCGACAGGAATATCTCGCGGGACTTGAGGCACAGGCTGCGAATCTCGCTCTCCGACAGCTGAACATTCTTGCCCGGACGTGCTCCGCGCACTGCAAAGATGCAAAGTGTTGATATGAGTGGGAGTGGATGAGAACGGGAAGGGAGGAGGATGAGCAGCGAAACGTACCTTCCAGCAGACGCGAGATAATGCTGTCGATGTTCATGATATCCGACATGTTCCTGACCCGGTGGTAACTCCGCTCGCTCCGCTCAACGAATTTCGCTTATCCGTTGCCGCTGCTCTTCTCCGCTACCGTTATTTCCGCCGTTATTTCTTATGTATTTTCGGTATACGTTCGTTATGTATGTTATTTCATCGACGGGGACGGGCGCCTGTGTGTGTGGGTGCGTGTGTGTGTGTTGTTGGAAATCGCTGGGTCTTCCGTCTCGGGTTCGCCCTCTTCCGCCTGCCTGCTGCCTGGATTCACTGCCTCGGATGCTGACCCATGTACGGTTGGCTGCCTTCAATCGATTTCCACCGCTCCAGCTGCCTTTTATTGCATTTATTGCACGTTATATTCGCGACGTACTACAAAATTTTCTCCTACAGCGTTGCCAATTTGGCCATTTGCCCGCTATAATTTGTAAACTAGCGGCTAGCGGGAAATATAGCTTTTTCCCAAGCAAAGCATTGGCGTCATTCTAGCTGTTTTTGTAATGTGCTTATATATTTTTTACTTTACACTGCCACAATTAAATAATTTGTTGTGTTTTTTATGACACCGGGATAAAAATATACATTTATTTGATTTTATTAAGATATATTCACATATTCAATATTAACGATTTAAAAAAATCATAGCGAGAAAGTTAAGGTGCTTTCGAAAAAGACCGGCGAAGAAAATAAGGCTCCTTTCACAATTGGCAATTTAAACGCTTTTCTTTTGATGTTAAACGAAATTTCTACTGAGCATAAAATATTAATAAATATAATATTTATTAATTTATAGCCATTTTTATCCAGAATCTAACCTGACAACACTGCTCCTACGTTGTGTTAGTGACGTCGACTGTTTACAATTGCGAGCCGATAGTTTATCGAGTGCACCTATCGCGGGAGGCGTAAGTGTGACCGAAGCGAGCGTGGGTTTCTTATTGGGAATACGTTTGAATAGGATAATTGTTCAACAAATGTAAATAAAACTAAAAAGCCTTAATTGTTGTTAATTGTTATTAATTATAATTTGTATTTAAATTTCAGTATAGTTAGGTTTTAAACTTCATATGTTTATACTTCGTAAATGCTTTAAAAAGTTGTAAAAATAAAATTGATTTAGTGTTTTAGTAAAACTTTAAATAACACTTTTAAAATACAATACTTTCCCCTCAAAATGTTTTAAATAAGTATTTCCTTTATTTTAAATTATCGTCGCTGTCATTTAAGTCTTTCCCGCTGCTCAGCGTGTTAAACATAACGCGCTTTCTGGGCACAGGAACTGGCCGAGAGCTAAGAGCTGACTTAGAAGCTCCTCCTCGGGTTGTGGCCGCTGGCTTGACCAGAATTTCCTCCAGCCGGGCCTTAAAATCCCGACTGACCTGAGGCTTGGGACTAGAACTACGTGACTGGGACTCTTCGCTGCCTTGCGATACTTCATCTTCCTGATCTTCATCTTGGGTGGAAACTACATCCTCCTCCGACTTATCCAATGAAGTCGATTGCGGGATCCTTTTCTTGGGCACCTCGCTGGGTTTCAGCGGAGTCTTTTGCTTGAGAAGCACCTGGGCACGTTCGGGAAACTTGGCGGAGCAAAGTTTTTCCACGAATTTTCGTATGCGATTCCGGGTGGCATAGAACTGTGGATATTTCTATAAAAAGTTCAGATTTAGAATGTGTTTTCTCTATAGGTTATTCTTTATTTATTTACTCTTACCAATTTTAACTTGTTTCGATTCTCGGCCAGCTCTGAGTTGACCCGCTTCAGTGAGGTGTTGGATATACCCTTGAGCTTCATATCGAAGCCGTGTGGCATCAATTTCCGGTTGACCAGCTTCCGGGCATCCCTTCGGGTAAGCGGTTTTTGTGGCGTTCTAGGAGATATGAAATATTTACTTAGTCTGAAATCAATCTGAATAAACTTACTTGACTATCCTTTCAGGGGGCTTAATGACTGCTGGTTTGTCCTCTTTCTTGGGCGCCTCCGATTCGGAAGTGGAGACTTCGGTGGCCTCTTCCTCCGTCAGGCTCTGATCCTCGTCCTGCTCGCCCTCCTCATGGCTCAGACTTTCGCTAATATCCGTGGCTTCTTTAGCTTCCAGTTTGTTGGCAATCCGCTCGGCAGAAGGTTTTGTGTAGGTTGGATTACTGCCCGAGCTACCAGCACTTGGCTGCTCCTTCTCCACCGCATGAACTTGGACTTGGCTTGTAAACTGAGAGATTGGCTTCTCATGCGGCGCCTCTTCAATGGAGTAGGTGTCATCGTCTCTTTTCTTTTTGAGGAACTCGCTTTCCACTTGCTTCCTGATGCGATCCATATTGGTTTCTTCTTTTCGACTCACGGGCTTGGGTATTTTTGATGCAGCAGGTAGAGCCTGGACATGATGAGGCTGTTCCTTAGCTTGCGCACTCAACTGCTTGAGCTCACGTTCCAGAGCCTCCAGTTTTTCCCTGTATCCCATCTCCATGTGGTAGACCACCTCTTCCAGCTTGTGGGCACTGACCTTGCCAATCTCCGCCACCTTTTCGGTGAGTATGCGCTCCAGATCCTCCAGACAGGGCGTGGCTACCCGATCTTCCAGTGGCGGCGTGCTAGCTGAGGCCTGTTTGCTCTGCTCAAGAGCGCGACTCAGTACTTCAAGCCTCTGATTGATGTCCTTAAGGATTTTAAGTTGGAAATTAAAAGGTAAGAGCTACTTAATGAATAGAAACCTACCTTGATGAAGTGCTCGTTGCTTTGCTTTAGCTGTTGCTGCCACTCCTCGAAGTTTTTGAGTCGCTCGGCCAATCCTGTCATCTGCTCCTTTCTCTCGCTGGCCTCGCTGTCGTGCCTCTGTTCCCCGCCGCCCTCGTCCTTCTCTTTGGCCTCCGCCAGATTACTCTGAATGCCAACGGAGCGCTGCTCCTGACGAGGACTTGTACGCTTTGATCCTGTTCCGCGCTCCCTGATGTTCCGCTCGGCAGCATTCAGACGCTCCTTCAGCTGCTTTATCTCTAGCTCCATCTTAATCGTGTTGATCAGGTGCAGATCGGTGTCCTTGTCCTTATCCTTCTCCTTGTCCTTTCCCTGACCGGAGGCGAGACTCGGGGGCGAGGCAACGCGGTGCTTCCGACCGATGTGGACATTCAGCGCCTCGTTGCTGATAAAATTCTTGGGGCAGAGGTGACAGGGATAGACCACCTCGCGGATGGCCTCGATCTGTGTGATCCGCTTGTGCAGCTGCACCACTTCGTTGTGGGACTCACCGAGGGACTTCCTTAGCGTTGCTATCTCCTGCTGGGCCGTCGTGTGAGCCTCCTTCAAGTCCGTGACGCACTCGTCCAGGTAGGTGCGGCAACAGAGCAGGTACTGAATGGCATACTGCGACATCACAAAGTACTTGGCAATGCCGCTGTCCAGGATGTGCGTCTCCAGCACAGTGCCTAGCGGAGCCTCCGATAGGTGCGTCAGAGCCTTGTCCACCAGCTCGAAGTTTTGCTCCCTGAGAATGCGCTCCGTTTCGTAGGAACCTGAAGAGGTTTTATTTAATTTGTTATTTTGTTTGGTAAAATAAAAACTGAATTTGATATTTTTTACCCATTAGCCTCCAGTCCAAGGGACCATCTCGATACTGTCGCAGCTTGAAGCCCGTTCCACGGACCATCTGCGGAAAGTTGCCCTTGAAGCCCATTTGAGAGAAAAAAAATCGAAAGTTGTTTACTACGCCCTCGCTTTCTTTGTTTTGCTTCCGTTCTTTGTCAAAGTTTAGTTTGTACTGCTTTCATTTTTCTTTCTCCTATTTTTCGGTTTATCGTTGTCAAGGCAACAAGGTGCCGTTGCCAGGACAACGGGACAGGTTCAAAAGTACACATTAGTCTGGTTTTTGGTTGGAAACTTGGCTAAGCAAGGGGTTGTTCTGGGTTTCAGAAAGGGGTTGTTCTGAGTTTTTTAGGAAATTGATATTATAGGTCTTAATAGAAGTGTATAGGGAAACATTATTAAATCATAGTTAATTTCCATTATAAATATTTGAATACTTAGTACTTAGACTTACTGTTATCAAATTTTTAAATAATAAATTAATAGTCCCCTTACTTATTTTGCCAAAATCTTTATTAGGCAGTCCATAATATTTATTTTAAAGTAAACTCATTTAAATTCAAATTAAGCGGCATCATTTCGATAAATTCAGGATCTGCCATCGAGCATCTCTGCCAGGACATCTGTCAAAAAGGCACAACTCAGTTCCAAGTAAACTCTCCGACCGTGAGGTTCTAGCAAAAAACCAACCGCATTAAAAATGGTTTAAGTTGCAAGGAAAAATAACAATTTATAGCAAATAAACCTAGTAAATAGTCAGAAAAACTGCCACAAAATGTGGCACTGGAGTTTGTTGTGTGTTTTCCTACTCGTTCCATTGGCAAACTCCACGGGTAAGCACTGTGTGATTGTCTACCAAGCGAGGAAAAAATGGTGAAAATTCCGATACCTTGATGCTGTATCCCGAAAATCTGACAGATGTCAGGAAGCTGCGCCCATGAAGAGAGCCAGAGCGGCGTCGGCGCAGTAGTTTGTTTTGGGAAATTTACCATTTGTTTGGGATATTTTTTGGACACAATTCTCACCGAATCTCTTCCGAATTTCGTGTAGCTCCCATTAGCTTTGAGGCTAACCCGGACACCAAACGCCTTTATGATGACTTGCTGAGCAACTACAATCGCTTGATCCGGCCCGTGGTCAACAACACGGAGACCCTGACTGTATGGTTGGGTCTGAAGCTGTCGCAGCTGATTGAGGTGAACCTGAAGAACCAGGTGATGACCACAAATCTGTGGGTGAAGCAGCGCTGGTTCGACTACAAGTTACGATGGGATCCCGAGGAATATGGAGGAGTCGAACAGTTGTATGTGCCCTCTGAGCATATTTGGGTTCCGGACATTGTGCTTTACAATAACTGGGATGGTAACTACGAGGTACGTAAGGGATTGATAAATTATAACCTCCATTTAACTAATTTTTAAATAATTTACAGGTAACTCTAATGACCAAAGCCACGCTTAAGTACACGGGGGAAGTATTCTGGGAGCCTCCTGCTATTTACAAGTCTTCCTGCGAAATGAATGTGGAGTACTTTCCATACGATGAGCAAATTTGCTTTATGAAATTTGGTTCCTGGACCTACAACGGTGCTCAGGTGGATCTCAAACATTTGGATCAGGTAAGTATGAGTTTTCCATATAAGATTAATCATCTAAAAATATTTCTATAATTTTTTAGGTGCCCGGCAGCAACCTGGTTCAAGTGGGCATCGATCTTACTGAGTTTTACTTGTCTGTGGAATGGGACATACTTGAAGTGCCGGCAACCAAAAATGAAGAATATTATCCCGACACTCTTGAACCCTTTTCAGGTGAGTTACTTGATGTTAAATTACTTAATAACCTAATTAATATTCTTTGTAATCAGATATAACATTTAAGCTGACCATGCGACGTAAGACCTTGTTCTACACGGTCAACTTGATAGTGCCCTGTGTGGCTTTAACCTTCCTCACGGTGTTGGTGTTTTATTTGCCCAGCGATTCGGGCGAGAAGGTAACGAAAGAGGATCTCAGGAGCATATCCTTTTTCTTAACTTAATAATTGTGGCATGACTTTTTATATCTTCCTTGCAACTTAAATTTATAATGCAAACATTTTGTATATATGTTTTGTAGTTTTAGAGTATTTCCCTTTTCCACTATAAAAATGTTTTTTTAAGTATATATTTTAAGTTCAATTAGTAGAGTTTTAGTTCATTAAAGTATTGCCAAAAATACTCTTATTCAAATCATTTTGTTCATCACTAAACTCCTTTTTATCAACTACCTACTACACTGTGAAAAACAAAACCTCAAAAATATACCTCTAAACTTTAGCTGTCTATGCACCAAACTCAAACTACTTTCAGTTACTTTAACTATCACTCCTTAATCTTTCAAGTCTGCTATCCTAAAGCTGAGCTCTTGCACTCTAGCTTCGAGACACGACAAAAATTGTAAATTGGCTTTCAACAAAACGAATATTCCAAAAGAACAAATTAGAAAAACTAAATCTATTCTGAGAAGAGCTCAACTTGCACTTCCTGCTCTTTCCAAACTCTAACTTTCTCTATTTTATGCTCAATTTTTTGAAACTAATAAATAATAACATAATAATGTAGCCTATTCTATATAACCATCCAAATATCAGCTCTGAATTCGCAGCGGCGTCGCTCTCTGCATTTTTTTTAAAGCAGCACACATATATTTACGATCCAAATATATATATAATATACTATATATATCAGACCCATTTCCCGTTGAATATCATTTGTGCTGTCCTGAGTAGTGAAATCTCATAACGTAAATTCTCATCGAATGCATACAAATGCCCAATCGATATCGACATCGAACCGAATCGAATCGAATTCAAAATGCCAAAAAGCCACACGCAAAATTATTCCATATCGCCGCGTATCTTGTAATTGAGCAGCGCACTCACACTCACACTCACACTGACTTACACATATAGGACACCTGCATTCGGCACAGGCACACCTGTACACCTACACCCACATAACCACACACACTCCCAGACACCTACAAAAGCCACTCACACACGTACTGGACTCGTGCAGTTTGTTGTTATATTCCATTTGTCGTTGCCTTAGTGTTTGTTCGTTCATTCGTATCGCTCGTTTGCTCAAGTAACAGTAAATGCTCCACCACCAGATATTTGAATCCGATATTTACTCAGTCATACAGAGATATAATATGGCATTGAATGCAACTACTTAGGGGGATCCTTTCAAACAGCTTAAATGGGTAACTGTTTCAGGCTTGATTAATTCGTAATTCTGGCAGGAAAGAGTCTATTATAAGTAGAAGCTTAGACTGAGTTAATTATATTTGTAATTAAACTTGCAGATTTTAAAATCGATTTTAAACTGATTAAACCTTTTGATGTCCTAATGGTGGACATGTTTTCCTCAGACGTGTTATATTTTTAGTCACAATATTTGTAAGTCAAAAATATTAATTAAGGATTTTAATTGATAAAAGGAAATATGAGATATTTATTAATAGTTTTAATGGTATTAGATACTTCATGGTTTCTAGTATGTTTGTTCAGCGTACTTATTGCCGCCTTAAAAGTCGTTTTAAATCAAATTCTTAATATTTTTGAATACAAAATTAAAAAAAGGTTCCTACAAATTGCAACATCCGTCAGGCCTCAAAATAAAAGTGTGATAAAGTCAGGACTTAATTGCTTGAAAACTTCATAGTTTGTAAATTTTCTTTTACAGCATACTTATTGCCGCCTTAAAAATCGATTCAAAGCCTTAAAGATTTCTTTATCAAAGTCTGAATATTTTAAAATTAAAAATGAAAGAAGTAATCCACAAACTGTAACATCCGTCAGGCCTCAAAATAAAAGTGTCATAAAGTCAGTACTTAATTGCTTGAAAACTTTTACATAATTGATACAAAATACCCAATTTTTTTTTATCAACCCACACTATACTATACATTACGATACACACAGAAAAGTTTTCATGTAAACGTAGAACATGCGCTTTGTTATTTTATGTTCTTTTTTTTTCGTGTGTTTATTGTTTTCTTCTAAAACTTGGAATGATTGATTGCTGTGGAGACGGGTTCAGGTTACTCATCCCGTAGATTGTGTGTTCGCGAGTGTGATAGTTGTGGGTTCTTAGCTTGGTCACAGCATACGCGTTGCGGTCCTTTTGGTACATATCCTTTTGTTTGTTTTGTAACAAATTGTTGCGGATTTTATTTAGTATTTGTTCACATTTATTTTGTGGCAACGGCAAGCATCGGAAATCTGTGGAAATTCCTTGCCGCTGCCATTCATAATTTCTGTACAAGTAATTGCAATGCAAGCGGGCTAAATTAATTGAACAAATTATGTTGATTGTGTTTTTAATTTGGTTGTTTGTTCTGTGTTCACTGTCGTTGTTGGTTGATTGTTGGTTTGATTGTTTGATGGTTCGTTCGTGTTCCGTTTGGATCGAGTGGCAGCCGCTAAATAGCCGAGGGATGTCGAAGAGAGGAAATTGTGTAAACATTTCGTTGACAGGTTACGTTATGTATTTCAATACTCGTGTCGTTGACCGTGTTTTTCCTGCTCCTGGCCGAAATTATTCCGCCCACCTCGTTGGCGGTGCCCCTGCTGGGCAAGTATCTGCTCTTTACCATGATACTCGTCTCGCTGTCCGTCTGGACAACGGTCTGTGTGCTGAATATCCACTTCAGGTGAGTCTCGATTCGGGCGGGGGCATATATGCTCGCAGCAGTGACGGGTAAGAGCAGGTGATAATTGCCCCTCGGCACAGATCTCCCTCCACGCACAACATGTCGCCGCTGGTGCGGAAGCTCTTCCTGCACTTCATGCCCAAGCTGATGATGATGCGCCGGACGCAGTACACCCTGCCCGACTATGACGACTCCACGCCCAGCAATGGTTACACCAACGAGATCGATGTGCGGTAAGTGGCATATCTCGAAATTGAATGTAAACACTTGACTTTGGACTTTTCTCCGCCGCTTTTTTCACTCCCCAGCGACAGCATCAGCGATTTTCCCAGCGAGTTTAAGGACAGTCAGGATGGCGCTTACGATAATGGCATGCAGAACTCTGTGGGTGAGTGCGCGAAATCTAACCATAAAACACACAAATATTTTGCATGCCCGGCAGTCTCAAATTGAAATCAAATATAACACTGTCGAAAAAAGGAAAAAATAGAAAAAACACATGGCAAATAATGTAATAAAATGGGGGAAAAAATCCCAAGAGATGATGCGGCGCTTTGATGACAAATAACGCTTACGCGGTCCAAATTCAAGCAGGGCCGCGGTCAGCGAATACAAAAAGGGAGGTGGCAGAGCTTTATTCTTTGGATCTACGCCCCTGCCCCCGACTGTATTTTCTATGAGATCATAAAACAAGCCAAGCGCAATGAAAATTGCGCTGGCAATGGCTCAGCTATGCTTTTATGCATTTTTTATTTCACATAAAATAATAATAAAATTGCAAACAGCTTTCTTAACAAATTAAATAAAAAGTAGCTTGATGTGTTTGCCAAATTTGAACTAGTTTAAATATATATAAAAATGTAATTTTAAGAAATTTAATAAATATAACGTTTGTTGTGAAAAATAGTATTTACTCCAAGTCTCATTTCAGTTAAGTTATGTTTTTATTTAAATATACATAAAAATCAATAAATTTTATCATTATGGCTAACTTTGTTTAATTGCATTTCTGTTTTATTTATTTTAATAATAGTTCTTATAACTGAAAACATTTTAAAATAGTTATTTTTATTACAAAATAAACTAAAACTTCTTTAGTTTACGTCTATTAAGATCTTTAAAACTTTCTTATTTTATTTGTTACAATTAATATCTCTTCCATTTTCATTTTGTAACAATTATTTAAACGTTTGCCTTATTTATTAAAGGTTTTCCCTATCTTTAAGCACCAATATTGTATACTAGTTGGGCAACCTATAAATTATCTTTTCCAAGCACAATTCCGCTTCTTTGCCCCAATGGCTTGAGGCGTTAATTTGTGTCCTGGCAAAGGTCAAAATATTTGTCTACCCATAAAAGCGTAGATGCACACATGATATATATATATACGTACATGTATGGCCGATGGGGAGGAATTTTCTCGAGTCTCGCATTTATTTATTATTCCAATATTTTATTTCAATTTTTCGCAATTTCATGGCGGAAACTTGACAGATTCTGACAATGTCATACCGCGCAACTTAACACCCGAAGTGCTGCAGGCTTTGCGTGCGGTCAGATTTATTGCGCAGCATATCAAGGATGCCGACAAGGATAACGAGGTGGGTACCCAGAGGCTGCTCCGTGCTTATTTTTGTTGCCCATTTTTATTGACGCGTGGCCGCGTCTCCTCCTCGAGGAGTAAGTAGAGAAGAGGCTGGGCGAGTCCTTGGCGTTGTTATTGTTTACATTGCCATATTTTCGGCGTCTGGCGGGGGCTTTCGCCTCCTTTTTTTATTATTGTTTATTGCCCTTAACTTCGACTTGAATGCATTGGATGGAGCCAAGTCCCAAATGTGCAGCAAACAATTGTAAAATATTAAATCATAACTTTATATTTTTATTGCGATTCAAGTTTATTGAGAGTCAGCCGCAGGGCCGTATTTTATTAGCCAACCGAAAAAAAATCCGTGTATAAAACCAATTTCGTTCAGCCGCAAAAATGATACAGCGAATGATATTAAGAATCTATTTTTTATTGCCTCGCCTCCCCCAGATTGTCGAGGATTGGAAGTTCGTTTCGATGGTCCTGGATCGCTTCTTCCTCTGGCTCTTCACGCTGTCCTGTGTGTTCGGGACCCTGGCCATCATCTGCCAGTCGCCCTCCCTGTACGACACGCGCTCGCCCATCGACCGCCAGCTGAGCGAGATTCCCCTGCGCAAAAACAATTTCATGCTGCCGCCGGATATCGTCCGTCAGGTCCTGACTTAATTGGGGTCCCGGGGTCCTCTGCCAGGGTGTGCCCCCTGCTCCCTGGCCCGCACAAGTTAACAATGCTTCCGAGGAACAGTTTTTATGGATTTCAATCGAATCAATCGTCTCCGCGCGGAATATTGCAACGATTTATTATGTTTAAGTGTTTATCAGCAGGCAATACTTATTGTAAAACCAGATTAGCAATTAAAGAAACTTCACAAAATAAATGCGAAATCCTCTTTAAAGTTTCAATTGTGAACTTAAACCCACTTTTTATGATTAAATGTGTAAGAACACTTTCCAGTTACTGCTATCTCTGGCTCAACCACAATGACATCTGTTCTGGCGCTGTTAATTTTCAATTAAGAGATGACTTTTCAAAGTTTTGCGGGGGAAATAAAACGTTTTCTTTCGAGAGAGCCAACAATATGGAAGGAACTTCGCATTTGCTATGTCAAACAGACATTGCGCATACGCCACGTTGGCTGCCTAAATAATTTGCAGTATCATTTATTTGTCTCCCCTCCCTATGCTGCTGCTTCCTTGGCCTTTGTCTCACTGGCTGCCGCATTAAATTAGAAAGTTGAAATCTCTTGGCCACGCATTCATCAACATGTGCAGGTCCTACCGGCAAAGGACTTTCACTTCAGCACTGTCAACAGACATAATTTGGTAAGCACTTTGACTGGCAGGGGAGCAGGATAACATTATATAAAGCGTGTTGATGATGGAAAACGGCAGGGAAAAAAATGAGGTACTTTGACATTCTCTGTGTCGCAGGAAAAAATACTCTAAGTTAAAGTTACTTATCCTTTTTTGGTGTTTATGGGATTTAAGAAAAGTTTTTATATTGAAGCATACTTGTAAAATATATAGGTAATTGGTTTTTTAAATCTTTTAAAATTGATGTTAATCATGATAGACAATATTTAAAAGTAAATTATTTTTACACTTTCAGCTGATGGTTATCTTACAGGCAAACAAAATATTCAGAATACATAAGTCTTTAAAATATTCCACATTTTTTTCTACCATTTAAAGTATTATAATTAATATTTATTAAACTATTTAAAATACTGATACCTATAAATATGCTTTAAATTTACTCTTTTTAAAATGACTACGCTTGACTTATAGTTCAAATTTCAATACTAATTTTTAAGCTTATTAAATTTTTAATATACCCTTTTTTAGTAATACCCTTTAAAGTTAGCGTGTGATCCAGATATTATTAAGATTTGCTTAAGGATTTCAGGCTGGCACCCCAACCCTCTATCTTAATGTCGTTTACTGAGTTTCGTTGACGTACTTTATTTTATTTTTGGCATTCTCTCTTTTTTGTTGGCAGTTTTAAATTAGAAAAGTTTTTGCCAGATTTTTGTTTTACATTTTTCATATTTTCTACGGGCCGTGCCCCGCTGTGCATGTTTGTCGCTGTCCTTATTGTTGCTGCTGCCGCGCCACATGCGTAGCTCGAGGAACCGAGCAGCCGTTCCTTAGCTGCTTCCTCCACCATCAGCCCCATCTCCTGGCCAAAGGACCATCTTCTGCTCCAGCTATGGCACCCATGGCCTTCTCCATCATCATCAACATCAGCAACGGCTTTCGTGGAACCGAATCCACTCCCGACACCAGCTGAGCTGCGGAGCTGAGAACCGGGCGAAGTATGTCATGTTAATTTCTATTTGTTTGCCATGCAGAGCGGCAAACTTGTCCCGGGTCCTGTATTCTCTATGAAAGTCCTATTACAGTAGAGGTCAAATGGGGATAACAGGTCATTCTTTTAGTTTTTAAAAAGATTTTAAAGAATTATGTGTAACTCTCTCTTTATTTACTCCTTAATTCATTATTAAGTCTTTTAACTATTTTTTTTCTTTATTCGAAGAACCTTTTATACCTAAAAAAGTATCCTTCAAAAACGAGTATTCACTGTTGTAACATTTGCATAAAGCCGCAAAGTATGCAACACATTTTCGGGCACGAGCTAAAGTTCACCAAAGCACAAAACAATATGCAAATCGTCCAGCCAACCCGGACCAACGTCACCTCGTCGACAAAAAAAAAGGGGAAATCGAGAAGATTTTCGGGTCAGGACCGAGAGTAATTTTTTTTCTTCTCTTTCAAGCTGCATGTGTTAAGCGACTGTTAAGTGACTTAAGCCCAGTTTACACGGTCAATTACACCGCAAGCAGAAGAGAGCAACGCAAAAGCGGAAACCGAGAGTGAAATGGGGCTGCGGCAGCTAATTAAAAAACGAGTTGCGCAACGGAAATCAAAACCATAAACTAAGCTGCCGCAAAGGAAATGCAGCGCGGATTGCATCCAGTAAGTAGCCAAAGGCAAAAGCAAAAGGCCAGGCCAAGATTGACTTGAGCTGGGCGAGCCCGGAATGTCCAAATGGCCATCGGGAGAAGCACGTGCGACGCTAAGTTTGGCCAACCAACTAACCAATACACACTCGTGCGCACTTCGACACTAAGAAAAACGGGTCAAACTATACTTTAGGTTGTATTTAAACAATTTACTTATTATAATTTGTACATATAACAAAGAAAAATATAATATAATAAACCTTAAAATATATATTCAAATTGTGGCTTTTACAGCTTAAGTAAATTTCTCATAGTGCACTCAAAACACTCTCGAAATGCACTCGTGTGTCCCCGTGTCCGGCGGCGTGACAGGAAAAAATATAGAGCAAAACCAGAGAATTGCTACATTTGACCAAAGGCACGTCAATTAGAGTTTTTTACGGGGCGTGGTCAATGTGCGAATGACTTTGATGTGCCGAAAGGGTTTAGCAGAACATGTAGTTGTGTGGATAACTTCGTGGGTGGAAAAAACCACAGCGGGGTGGCTTGTTCATTTTCAGTTTTGGTTATTTATTTAATTTGAAAGCAATGCTTTGTTTGTTTTCAGGGGTTTTCTCTATATATCTCTCTTTTTTGGCTACGGCTGCCGGCTATTTGTGAGTCAGTTTTGAATGATTGTTAGCAGTTTTTGGCTGCGCATTAACCCGTGTGTGTGTTTTAGGGATTTATTGTTGTATTTAAGTTGGAAGCCCATAAATTGAGCTTTTATAATATTTATAAATATAATAAATATATAATATAATATAATAATTAAATATTTAATTAACATCTATCTTTAAGTACTTAAGTTTACAAAATTTTATTGATTAAGATAGTAAAAAGAGAACAAGACATCTTGTCTGAATATTACCTTAAAGTCTTGTTTGCCTTTTCCAATCATTAAAAAGAGATTATTATTTCTGTGCTGCAAATTAAAAAAAAAAAAAAATGGCTTACTATATTAAAATTATTATAGCTTTTGCAGACATATAAAAAAACTACAACCTTTATGGGATATGGAAGCAGCAGAAAAATATTTACTCCGAAGTTAAGCTCCTTTTGTATATAAATTTCAGAAGGCTTACTTTCCGTAAGTTCTCTTAAAATTTCGCTGCCTTTCGTTGGCTTTACAGAAAAATATTATATATCCTTTAAATGTTTCTTTGCAATAAAATTGCATTATTCGCCTGATATTCGAGTTAATCCTTATGTCCTTGTAAGCTTGATATGTGGACACCATTGGCGGGTTTAAATAGTTAAGTCGAGGGTCCCTTTCGACTGAAAAGTTCATTTCGCACAAGAACAAATCGTCTGCAGAGACAGACATATGGTCCAGTGAATGTTTTTCTTTTTGGATATGTTTGTATTTGTTTTTGTATTTGTGCAATGATAAATTACAAAATTCCTGCCGCTGGCAAAAGGCATGTGTGCTTGGCAGTGTGAGTGACCCCAGGACCAAGATGAGGCCACAAAGGCCATTTTGTTGTTATTAAGTTTGCCTTTTGCCAGTTTTCTACCCAATATATATATATATGTAGCTGCTTTATTTTTTTTTTTAGCTGCACATGGCTTTTGTCTATGTGGTGGGGACCGGGGGGAGAAGGCTCGACAGTTGTACACTGCGTGAAATTAATGATGCGCCAAAGTTCTGCTTCTTCGCCGGCTTCATTGTTGTGCAGTCGAAATGGCAACGAAATGTCCACAAAATGTAGGTCTAAAGACGCTTTTATTAATAGTCCTGGTACGTGGTCACGATTAACTGCCATTTTACGCACTCGCACTCGTCCTGCCACTCCCACTTTTGCCCCTAAGACCACTCCCTCCCATCTCGATGGGAAGTCTTAGCCTTTTTGAAAGCTTTTTGCTGTTGCGTAAGTCAGAAAGTCTCTCATCTCTCTGGACGACGCATCCAGGCTGTGTGTGCGTGTGTAATCTGCGTGGGATTTGGACACGACTTTACTTAAGTTCATAAAAATTCTATTAAAGGCGAAAAAGCTTAGCAAGGGCGACACGCCCCTTTTTTTGTCCCCTCCCCAAACTCTCTAGCACAGTCTGCATACTGAAGTATATAGTTAAATGTTCTGCAATCCGTAATCACCGAGATCTTCAGCATCTTAGCTAAGAGATTGTAATTAGTTTAATAAGGAAGGGATCTTTAGATTTTTACTATAAAATATCTAACATTGTATGTTAATATTTTTATTGAAAGCTGTTTACAAGTTAATAGGAGTTAAACTATTACTTAAAAATTTATGATCATAATAAAAGCATTTTGAACAGATTTCACGACTGGAACATCCGCTTGACTGAAGACACTTCTCTATAGCATTGTCCTGCCGCCAGGACAATCAGAGTCGACTGCTTTTAATAACATTTTTCACTGCGCTCCTTGGCCGTCTCCACTTGCACTTTTTATCTGTGCCTTTGTCTTTGGGTGTTTTTTGTCGCTTAAGTGGAGGCCCCGGCGCTGTCAAGTGCTGGTGCCACGCCCCCACTGCCACACCCCGGCCTCGGCCTAGCCGCCCACAATTTTACATGACATTTTAAATTTACGATTTACATTAAATGGCGCAATGCAAGAGCAACAACGGGGCCAGCACAAAAAAAAAGAAAGAGGAATAAGTACAACGAGTGGTTGTAAAATGAAATTGCTCAGCCGCTTCAAGAGGCTCAGTTTGCCGGGCCCAATCCTTACACTAAAAGAAATTGTGTTTTAAAGATTTATAAACTCCTTGAATGATGTTGAGTTTCTCTTTATTTTCTTATTTATAATTGTTTGAATACATTTTAGACGCTATTAAAAGACTATTAACGCTTTTAAAAAAGGCATATGTATTTTTGTATAATTTATATATCATATAAATATTTTTCTTTGTGCTTATTTACTCCCACTTCCACCTCGCGCTTTGCGGTTGTCTGCCTGTCCTCGGAATACAGTTAAAAACCAATTTCGTGTATGTAAAATATATCAACTATATATTTAAGTGGCTCTTTGCTGCTGCTGCTGCTGTTGATTTCGTATTTCCTTTTTCCCCCTTACTTTTTTTTCGGGGGGATATCCTTTATTTGTATTCTTCTTACTTGTCGCTTGTCAAGGATAAATGCATTAGCGGGCGTAGCAATTTACACATTAGGGCGTGATAAAGGGGCGTGGCTCCGGGGGTGTGGGCAAAGGTAATATATGTGAGTGTAGAGCGGGGGATGGAAATACATTAGGGATAGGAAATCTATTCGGGTCTCGGCTTTTAGCAAACTGAAAATGAAATCGTGTTGAACAATCACATTAATTCCCTGAGATTGAAGAGGCTGGAAAAGCCAGAAAACAGCTGGTAAATAGGAAAAAAATTAGAAAATTTGTGCTATTTTATTTTAAAATTTTTTTACTTTACTTAAGTGCCACAGGAAAACAAACTCCTAGAAACATTTAAATGACATTAATCACTGCGCATTTCCCCGGGCATAAACACAGCCTTTGCTGTAATCTGTTCAATCTAATAAATTTCCTAATATTTTGGGCAGTAACCCAAATAAATCTGCAGCAGTGGCTAATTAAACTTTGCGCCTAGAAGTCTGTTTTTATTATGATTCTTGATGAGGCGGCCGAAAATGTTGGCAGTTAAATAAATAGTTGTTTCGCCTTGTTTCGCACAGACCGGCAGACAGACAGACGGAGGGGCTGGCCCACCTGTCCACACACTTGACGTGTATTTCCGTTTCCGTTATGCGAAAACTTTTTTTGAGCGACCTGAGCTCCGGCCCCTTTCTCATGCCCTTTTCGCTAGCCTTTTCCCTTTTCATGTCGAAGTTGTTGAGGGGCGAAAGTTTCACGCTTAACATTTGCGCCGCGCAAAAGTTGAAAAGTTTATCCTAACACACAGACGGACTAACTAACTAACAGACACCTACCTACAGGCACACCTTGGCTCACACACCTGTACACACAAACACACACACACACACACACATGTATGCTGATTAGCGTGGGTCGTGATTAAGGCCGAGGAAAACGTGCCAAAGGCTTGCACTGGGCGGGAGGGGTGAGGGGATGGATCCTGGCAAACTGGCGCTTAATTAAATTTAACAGCTGCTTAATTGCACTCCTGCCAGCGAGTAGGTACGCAGGCCGGGCGCCTCCTTGCTATTAATAATTTTGACCAAAACGCTAATGAGCCAAAATCAACTTAACTTTAGTTTGAACTGGCTCGTTCCAACTTCGAGCCAAGTTTTTCAATTTTTAAACAAAATACATGGAGTTCCCGGTGCGGGTATAACCATTCCGGCAACAACTTTACACTTTCCAAATTAAATTTATATTTTATTTTCCGAGGGCTGCTTTGAGAGGATATTTGCTTGAAGTTCTGCAAAACTAACTTTGTAAGAAGGCAAAGTGGCTCTTTGGGAAACATTTTGAGGTGATTGAATGGAAGGAATTATATGTGAGCTTACAGATTTTAGGATCCTTAAATAGTGGCACAAAGTCTTGGTTAGAATACTTTCTATTCTAAGAGTTTTGCTGAATTATTTACTTACTACAATTAAGTTGAAATTTTTGGGTTTATATAGCTTAAAAGTAAAATTAAAAATATATTTTTTATTATTAATTTCAAGAAAAAATAAATATCTTTTATTAGAATATAGCTTATATTTGATATCCCTATTCGTTAGAGTATTTTCCTTTGAAACTCTGGGTCAAAACTTTGGCAGGACCTTTGCTGCTTTCATTTATCACGGCGCTGAGGACTCTAGTGTCCGTCCGTGTGCCTCAATTTCACCGCCTTGCCTCAATTCCCGGCTCCTGGCAAAGGCTATTAATTTCGCGTCAATTAAAAATTAAGCCAATTATTTGTGCCTGCCCCGTGGCAGAACTGGCTCAACACCGGGCCTCTACAACACAGAGACCTTGCCCTGGGTTCCTTCCGTGTCCGTGTCCGTGTCCGCCATCCTGGCCATGGCCGATGCCGTTGCTATCCTTTCCCTTGACTGCATTCGAAGTCCATTAGGGCTTCATTTGTTTTTAATGCTGTGTAACCTTTTGCCAGGAACAAAGAATAACATAAAATAAAGCAAAAGGCAAGGAGAAAAAAAACGTGAAATTTCTAAGTTGGCACTTTCACGGTTTTGGCCGGGATCGTTCTGTTTCGTTTCGCTTCGTTTTGACCGGCCCGCCCGCCGTTTATTGGCTAATTTAATTTGCATGTCTTGCGTTTGGGCAATTAATCAGCGGAAACAGCTGTCCGTCGCCTTAACCCTTTGGCTGGCCAAGGTTGTCGATCCCTTTTCATTCCTGCTTTGAATTTGTGTCCTTTATTTCAATAGAATTTTTTCCTTGACCATGTTTTGTTGTAGACGGAAATAAACTCTTATTTTAGCTACGAAATTGATTTAATATTTGGTTACTGTATTTACTTAAGGGAAATACATTGTTTGAACAATATTAGTTTCAAAGGTTAAGGTCCTTTAAAGTCCTGGCTGTGTAACAATTGTTGAGATTGTTCTAGCTAGCTGGCATTTCTTCTCTGTAAATTCCTTCTTTCGGCACTTAATTTCAATCTCCTTCAAGTCACTTGCCTAGCCTTTGTATTGTGCAATCCTGTCTTCCTATTCCTTATTGAATTACGAGTCCTGCGTCCCAGTGCCCTTCGCCTTTTAATTGCATTTTCCTTGAACACAACTGCAGCTCGAGTGGCTTCCCATCCCGCCTGCAGCCTTGCACCTTTTCTCCAGCGGAACTCCTCCCGTTCGAGTTGAAATTAATGCAGCAATTTGTAATGAGTTTGCCTCTTTGCTTTGGTGTCACTGCTGCTGTCGGCGCGAGAGCAGGATTTATTGTTGCATTCCTGATGATGAGGATGGAGCTGGGCCCGCGCCCTCGGATCAAGTAAATATAATTCAGTTCTTTTCTGCAATCCAATTTGCCGGCTGCACTGCCTGCAAATATTTGTCGCCTTATTATGATAATTTATTTGATTCCGCCGGCCACTAATTGTGCGCACAAACAATATAATGAGCCATAGTCGGACGCGTTCTGAATATTCAAGCAGCATTGAAAGCTGGATTCCGTAAATCAAATTATGCAAAGCAGCGTATCCAAACATTCATCGGGTCGAGCCTGTAAGACCCAAGATCCCAAAACGGACCCCACTGTAGTACACTCATGAGTCAAGTGGATGTTTGACCAATATTTATATTCGCCTTGGGAAACTTCACGGTTCTCTCTGCACTTCTTTTAAGGCCACTTTAAATACATCACATTGGGGTTTTTATTGCGTTTCCAGAATATAATATTTCAAAGCCTTACAATTTAAACACAATGTTTTTGTGTTTTATTTTTTATTTTAATAGTTTGTGGAGACAGGATTTTGAGGGTTGTATAGACTCTAAGATAATATAGTATGATTTACTTCTGGGATTACTTTTACAAATATTCACAAATTGTACTTAAAAACACATTAATTACTTTTAGCTTTATATAAGATTGAAAAATCCGTATAATTTGTAATTCTTAATTTTATCATGAAGTTATTGATTTTATTTAACAAAAAACAAAGCTTTCTCTTCAGCTTTAAATAGGTCAACAAGAGAAACTCCCTTTTGAAGCCTCAAATATCCTTAAATCTGGAAATCATTTTAATTTTTAACGGGTATTTTTACGGCTTATACACTCAACGAAATCGCGATTGCCCGCTTTTTTGTCTGCTTTACGAGCTCAACTTTGACACCTAACATGGGACCGGAGAGAGAGAGAGAGAGGGAGGTCAGGGGACAGCGTGGCGACCCCGTTTTTATATGTATTGTCAAGCCATAAATTTGTTTGGCTGCGCAGTATAAATTTTTAAGCAAAGACAAGCCACGTCACGCACCCTCCGACAACAGAGAAAACAGTGGCAGGATGCGAGCGAGCGAAACTATAAAAGCGCCGAAAAATTGAAATAAATTGAAAATTGCTGAAAAATATAACAAAGTGCTGTCCAGCGTTTGAGGGTGAATGGGTTGTGAATGCGGGACTGGGTGTGGCTGGGTGTGGGTGTTCTGGGTGTACCTCCGAGGATGGGGCAACTTCGTCCTTCTGTTTTGGGGCTGCTGTGTGCTGGCGAAATTCCCTACTCTGTAAGTTGAATCCTTTGGCCTGTCTATTTGTCGGTGTGTGCGTGCATATAAATTAAGTTTTAAAAGTAAGCGCTCTTTCTTCTCTATCTCCTTTCCCCCCATTCGGCCTTTGTGTTGTATTTGAAAACAAAATAAATGCAGCATCTAGTATTTCGTTGGAATTCGATAGACCAAAGTGCAGGTACGAAGGAAAGTTTGCCAAAAAAATAAGAAGTAAAACTAAAAACGAAAAGGGAATCCGAGCTGGCTTCTTGGAGAGCTCTGATTTCACAACTTGCTCCATCGCCGTCTGGTTGGTCAGAGCTTCTCTGAATGCTCAGCCAGTCCTTAAGTGAAAAATGCATTAGCATATGGCGAGTATTTAAAGATAAACATTACATTGACTGGGAATAGTGGTTGAGTTTCAATGGAGATTGGTTCTGTTTGAGCAAAAGTTCTGACCAAGGAAGGAACTTTTATAATTTACTTAATTTGATTCGTGTTTTGATTTGTACTTTGGTTTGTAGCTCTTTGAAAAATGAAATGATAAACATTCTTAAATTGTTGACAGCTTAAGGAAGTTTTAAATTTGAACTCATGTATAAAAGCTGCCATCCTTAAGGCAACTTTTAGAAAATTAAAGGCCCATTTAAAAGCTAATTAAAATGTAAATTGTATTTAAGAGAAAGCATTGAATTAAAGCCGTTTTAGCAAAATCACAGATCGGGTGACTGGCTTCTTTGCAAGACCAGCAGCATTCATTAACCGAGCTTTCTTTTATCGATGCGAGTGACAATTAAATCCGAGTTTGCTTTCCAATTAAACCACTTGATTAGCTTTTGTGAGCTGCAAAAAGGACAGCCATGGGGAATTATCCTTCTGTGACTGTCCTGCCACTCCCTACATTTGTGCGGCAAGCTTGTCCCTGTGGATGTGCGTTGTGGGCGTTGGCTTTGGCTTTGCCCATGTGCAGTGTGACCAGCGTTGTGTGTGAAGCATGTTAATTGCGCCTAATCAGCGAGCAAAGCATTAGCACCAATGTTCGTTCGCCATATGGGCGTGGCCCTCGAAACGCTTAATTACATAAGTGACGGCAGTGCACCCGCCTCTTGGTCCTGCGTTAAGTCCTGCACTTTTCTGCTGACGCCAGAATATCCCATTCACGCATTTATCCAAGATGGCACACAGTGTCCTGGACAATTTGTTAGTTCACCGCATTCACTTTCGGTTAACAGATTTCTTTTCGAGCAGCTAACTCAATAAACCCGACGTTGTCTTGCATGACAAGAGCAATGTCGACAGACACTCAACGGGTTATTAGCGAGGGGTTGTCAAAGGATGGAGCGGGCTCGGAATTCGGTTGGCGTTCAGGATTTTAGGGGGTGCCAAAGAGTTGGGGCCACGATGATGAGCTCCCGCACTTGGTGTTGTAGTTGTTGTCGCTGTTGCTTTTGACTTGGCTGCAGTGAGCTTGGCGCTAAATGGATTTTTAATGTCGTTGGAAATGCAGGAAAAGTTTCGAAAAAGGTTCTTGTCATCGCCGAAGCGAGTATCCTGCCTGAACGTGTGTGCGTAATAACACTTAAGCGCTTAAATTTGGTAATAGATTGCGGCAAGTCAGCCTCAGGAGTGAACCGTAAATCTAAAAGAAACAAAATTTGATTTTTTTTTTTAAGAACAGGAAAAAGTTATAAATTTCTATCGAACAACTATCCATTGCAAAAGTTTAATATTCTAATTTGTTATTAAATTATATTTTATTTTTAGTATTTGTTACTAAATATGTACAATTATACATACTTATTTATTGAACACTAGAATATGAGACCGATATAAACTTTCTTTTTTTATGTTTGAAATGCTTCAGTTAATATAAATCATTAGTTACAAATGGCGCCCTAGTAGGATTTTTATTCTTACTCCTTCACCTTTTGGCTAGAGAAGTTCAAAGTTCATATTTAAAACGAGATATGAAGTAGAGCTTTTATTGCCTTGTATATGAATTTATATTTTTTAATTTTCTCAACCTTTATGGGCCTGAACTCACGCTGTCATCGTTTTTTATGGCTATACGGCATCTCCATGAGGAAAACTCCGGGCCGGTGCCCCAGCTCCTGCTCCTGCTCCTGGTCCTGCTCCTTTGGCGGGTACGTGCAACAATCAAGTGTCAGCGTAATGAGCTATCAAGCTGCAAAATATGCAATTTGAGCGCGACTGAATAGTGCGACTAAGAGTCCCCCCTCCCCAGCACACACCCGCACACACGTGCGCTTTTGACACACACACACACACTCATACACATGGACGGGCGCACAATGCGGGTTGAGTCGAGAACAAGTACCACGACAACTACAACACCTCGCTATCGCAGGAGCTTTTGCTAAATTTTGCGTGTAAGTGACAAGTCCCGCATAAAAGGGCATAACAACTGCAAAATGCTGATGTCAGTATGTGAGTGTGTGTGTCATGCGGTTGAGTGTGTTGGTCCTATGTGTCCGTGTGTGTGTGTGTGTACTAGAGAGGGAAGAAAGAAGTCGACGCGTTTTTGTTGCACTTATTAATGAACAAACAACAAAGCGGCTACGTAATCATCGTTGTCAGCCAAGCGCCATCATAATCAAGCACTCAAGCGCATAATTATAGCATGGGTGTGGGGTGCGAAGGGGTACGCTAGAAGCGATGGGGAGATGGTCGCGGCCCCAGATGAGGGCTGTGGCTTGGGGGAATTGCGGCCAAAGGGGCTGAGGTGCAGCGCAGCTCTAACGTTCGTTGGCTTCATTTCGGATTTTGGGTCTGAGGTTTGACTGTTGTCCAGTGGTTGCCAAACCAAAGCGATGCAGTGGCGGCGTGGAGCTAGGAGCTTAGCATAAGCAAAATTGGAAATATAGTAATAAATTATATAAATCATATTTGGTAGGTATAGTAATGGAGTTTTACATTTATTTCTTGATGTATACTACTTTAAAATACTTTTTTCTTTAAGCTAAAGCTTAGATTCTGTACCCTATTGTCACCGCCTCTGCTCTTGACTTTCCGTGAAGTGGACACTGACCAATGCTCTGAGTTGGGCCCTCTCTGGCTTTGGTCTCCCTATATCAGTTCTCCAGCTAGCTGCTCGTTTGCCGGTTTATGGTATTTCTGTGTTGGTCCATAATTTACAATTAAAAATCATGACACTTAAACATAATTAAAATATGAAAACGGTTCTGTATGCTGCGCAGCAATAAAGTGTAATAAAAGTTAATTAGAAGACGACGGCAAAATAAGAGTCCTTAAAGCCCCCAACGCACAATGCACAAGGCAAAAGCCACTAAATTTGCAGTGCTCCAATGGAGCTTCCTAGTTCGCGAGGCTAAAAAGTATTGAGTACTAATGAGTTTTTAATCACCAATGGTGGGTGGTTGGTTGCATTTACAACTCGTTGTTTATTATTCCTCTGCTATGCTGCGCTCTATCCGGCTTTAAATATTCAATACCAGAAACTTGCCCGAGGACCAAATACCGAATGACCGCAGTGTGGAAAGACCGAACAATGCAGGCATCGGGGTGTTAAATGGTTTTGTCTGCATGTCAAATTACAGGAAGCATAATTTCAAGCCTGGTTGCCTGCTCCTGTTCCCAATCCGCAAGCCGACCAAGCAGCCAAACAACCAAACAACCGAACAACCAAGCAGGCCAACAGCCAACCCAACTGGGCCCAAAGTAAACAAGACGGAACACATCCCAACAAAACAAAACAAACTGAAAGCCGAACAAAAGGTGCAAACTCTTTGAAATTATGCATTGAATTTTTGGGTCTGCCAGGCCAGGAGAAGGAAGAGCTGTGGGTGTGAAGAAGAGAATGGAATTGGTATTTATTGCAGGTCATTAGGCAAATCCATTTAGTAGTTGACCAACCAATAATGAGAGCGTTCAGGGATTAATCGACAGACGGCAGTCTAATGTCTTGCGTTGATCAAAGGACCCTTTTGAAATGCAAATTGAAGCATTAAATACTCACTCTATTATTAATGGACTTACATAATTGACTCTCACCTCTGTGATCTCTTTACTTAAATACAATTCTACAACAGGATCCTGTTATATATCGGAGGACTGTCCCCTTTAGTTGCTAACCTCAATTTGCTCACTTCACTGCATTTCGCATAATGGAGTTTCGAGTGCATTATGCGAAATATCCTTTGTGCAACGAGCTATTAATTAGGCTTATTAAAATCGACGCTGACAGCTCTGCGGTTTGGCGGTTCGGGGTTCGAGTCCGGGGCTCGAGGTTTCGGGGCCTCACACAGCCGCGGTCGAGGCAGAGAGCTCGGTTGGGTCTTAGCCGTCAAGGATATTTTAATCAGGCCAATTGTTTGAGGTCCTGAATAATGCATCGAGAGCGGCAGCTGAAGCAGCATCCACGGATCGGGAAGCGGCAGTTAAGGCTCATTACAAATGAAAATTACCACTTAATAGTGTTGGAAAAGGCGGCTGGCCAATTCTCATTACTCACTCCGAACTCTTTGAAGGCAGAAGTCATTCAAGGATATATACGAATCGCTCTTCCTTTGCAATGCATTTATATTTTCACAGTCTTTCTTATTTTTTTTTTTGTGGGTCACAAGCCATTAGCAGGGCCAAACGGAAAACACGCTAAGCCAGCGCGGACACCGAGTCGAGTCCTTTATGCATGCTGGATGAGGCAGATTCGGATCCTGCGGCTGCGGTTGTGGCTGCCCGTGGAGGCAGATGGGCCTCTCCATCGCATGGGTGTGAATGGGTGGCAGTGGTGGTGGTAGGCAGCACTGAGGGCCAAAAAGTTAATTGTAAACATGACCCAGTTCGCCGGCCAGCGTACCCATTCCTTTGGCTCCTCCTGGCACCCGGGCCAGTCACTCATTCAACTGCAAGGCTTTGTCTGGAGCGGGAACCGGAGACAGGAGTGGGTTGGTGAGGCAGTGGGACAGTGGGAGTGGGTGCCGGCTGCCTGGTGACTGGTGCATCCCTGAAAGAAGAATGCCGCTCGCTTTATTATGCGACATTGGCCTCAGCCAAAAGACTGCTGCCTCAAAAGGATATTTGTAATGCTCCATTGTTGCAGCTGCTCGTGTTGCTGCTGCTGTTGTCGCTGTCACCTAAGTCATTTTGGCTTCACTTGAGTAATGGCAGCACCGCCTTAAAATATGCAAAAGCTCGAAAAATGTTTATAATATCTGCAGTGCAAACAAGAGACGAAGACAACGGTGGCATGAAGGAGGAGACACTGGCCAAAAAACTTGAAGATTAACCAAAAATTCGGTTGAAAAGTATTCAAACTCCTGCGAACTTAAATTTTTCAAATAGTTTCTTGTTGTTAAGGATTATTATAAGGGCAAGCATAATCCTAATCAAATTGAATGTAAAAACACGTAATAAATGCTTTATGTTTTCCTTTCCGTGTACCAAGTGCAAAGAGGGATTTCCATGGGGTCTGGGCCCGATCCTTAGACGTTGTTGCAGTTGCTTAGCTATCCCGACAAATGCCCGCCGGGCTTTGCTGCAGCACTTTCTATGGGGTCGTGGGTGTTTTAGGGGGCGTGCGGAGGGTTGTGTGGATCTGCCGTGGCCTGGGTGTGCGTGTGTTGGCTGCAGTTCAAGTTAATTGGATTTGGGCAAAGTGCTGCCACTGGCGGCTTTCGAAGGTTGTTTGCCATGCAGTGTGTGTGTTTGTGTGTGTGCCGGGATAGGGGGGTAAATGCGAGTCTAATGGCTGCAAGTGCCTTTTTAATGACACCTGAAGACATTCGGCAAGCTTAAGCATTGGCTTCGCCAGTGAAAGTTGGCAAAACTGGCAGCTTCGAGGCATTCAAGAAACCCATTCTGGCCACGGTTTTTCAAGATAGCTTAATGTTCTTTCAGGCGTTACGTAATTGCAACGTAATTCCCCAAACGTTATAGGCATCGCAGTATCCAAATTCAGAGATTTAAGTTAGATGATTCCTTTGTTTTGAATAAGAGAAGACGTTTCCTTAAAATGCCACATAAGTCAATTTTCCAGTGAAAGAAGAGTCTCTATAAATAAATAAGGGTTTGCTTACAGATAAAAAAATGTAAAAATAATGTTTAAAGACAAGGTTTGTGTAAATATGTTTTTGATATATTGCAAAAGATATTTATAACTCTCTCTATAACTCTATAAACATTTTAAATTAAATCAAAAAAAGAAGCTAACTTCGGAGGACTATGCCAAAAATATAATGAGAAGTCTATGTTGGCAAGCTTTTGATTAAAATTATAATACCTAGGTATCCAAAATATATTATATTAAAGCTAGTTTATAGAATTTACTTATGTTTAAGAAAAAAATGAAACAGTGCGTTCAGTTCGCCATGATTCCACCTCTTAAGCCAAATACGCTTACCTTTTTTTGGGTTTGCGGATGGGCGGAGGAGAAAGGTAAACTAAAATTTTCCCGGGAGCAAGTTACGCTGCGGAACGGTGGAAGCCCCATGTCCCCAGCACCCCCCGAGACTCCTCCAGAACCATTTACATGCACACCGAGTGCCGCCCACATGAAGTTATGCCATAACAAAGACGTTGCACATAGGACTACTTGGATATGCATAAAACTATGCTACATTGGCACTAAAACAAACAGCAAATGGAGAGGGGGATGGTCAGGGGGAGTAGGGATTTGACTAAGGATGAGTATGAGGACGAGGACGAGGACATGGGACCGAGTGTGGGTGTGTGTATTTAGCAATGTAAAAGATGCTGTGTGACAAGATGATGACGATGCTGATGAAACATGCCAAGGCAAAGGTAAAGCCAACTCGGTACCTGCAGCCAGGGCTGGACTATCAAAGTAGTGTCCTGGAACTGAACCAGGAATCTGGAATCCTGAGAACTTGTAATTATATTAAAAAAATAAAATAATTTAATTAATTAAAACTGTATACACCAAGTAGACAGGGAAGTTTTCAAATACTTCAGTTAAAGTAAATCTTAAATCTAAGTTTAGTAAGTATTTCAGCAAATTCAAAACAACTCTTAAATTTGTAAGGATTCACTGCATCCTTAAATAATAAATAGTGGCAAATAAAGCAATTGAAAGTTTTTCAACTTGACTACCAAAATATTCATCTAAAGATGAAAGTTGATAAACTGAATCAATTTGCGAATGGAACTAGATCAAAGGGTCATTCAGCTCGGCGCCCCCGGTTCGGCTTCCTTTCTATCCGATCCACTCCCCGAAAGCTTTTATGTTGGCTAAGTAAATGTTTAAAATATTTGGGTTGCCTGCTGCTGCTGCTGCCACAGCTTTGACTGCTGCTGCATATACTCGTAGCTGAAGTTTTGCGCCCAAAATTATTAAGATGAGTGGCATAAATTATGAGCAGACCAGCAGAGGCGGCAGCGGCAGCAGCAGGCCGAGCGCAGGACTCGTAAAAGCCGCTGGCATGTAATCCTTGGGGACTGGCCTCGCAGGATGCGGAGGAGGGGACGGATTGTTTGATGAGTGAATGACTAACTGCATGACAGTTTAGCCACGATATATACATGTGTGTGAGTGTGTATATGGGGCATATATGTAGCCCCAGTGCGGGGTTGATCACTTTAAGTATTGACAACGTTGGACTGCATGGCGTATACGTAATGTGGGCGAATGGCAGCGTGTGCTTGTGGTCGTGGTCGGGGGCCTCTGGCAGTTAGTTTAATATTTATTTAATTTAATATGCTAATTGGATGTGATCTGAGTGTGTACGTGAGTGTTGGTATGCTGCAACTTTACGAGCGAACAATTCATAAATAAATGAAGGCGTCGAAAGTTTTCACATGTCAACGAATTGAGTTTGTGCTTGAGTTGGCCTGGCTGTCCCGCTCGTCGCCGCCTTTGGCGTTGGCATTGCCTTTGCCTTTGCCTTGGCAAACTACTGCGGCAATGACTTTTATAAATCGTTTATAAAATTTGCCACCAAAGACGGAAAACGCTGTCAGAGGAACTTCTGCCGCAAGTCGGCCGCCACAGGCGACGACAAATTGTTTTTGCGATAAAATAAGACAAGTGACACGCGGCCCTAATCGTTTAGGGGCACTGGGCGTTGGGCGTTGGACTGGTAGCTTTTGGGCGTGGCCAGTTGCAACCTAAAAGGCTGCTGCCAGTCCGTTAACGTTAATTATATTAGAGTGACTGAGCCAGAAGGACACAGGACTCGGAGGAGGAAGCACAGCACTCTCTCTCTGTAGCGAGAGCCAGGGATTATTGTGAAAAACTTTCGCCTGACCGTCCGTTCCAGAAATTGCATATAAAGTGCGGAGAGGAAATGCAGCTCACCACTGTCCTCAATGTTTTGCATTCTGCAATCAAATTGAATTTGTCAGACGACATAAATAAATGGTAAATCAAACGAATTGAAAACTCTGCTGTCAGCGGGAAATGGAATTGCATGCCAAAAAGTATGCAATGAATTATACGTGAGCAAGGCAAAAAATAAAATGTAACAATCGAAAAAATAACCTCCATGCTGGGAATAAAACAGAAATCTTTAAAAATACATATATTTGTACAAATAAATATGCATAAAAAAATGCGACAGCATTGGGAAATATTTTCCACAAATTGAGGAGTAAATAAAATAAAATGGCTTCGGGAAAGTGCATTGCAGGAAGTGACATCGACTATTGGAAACTTATGATTGCGAGAAACTTTATGCAGCAGAATTGAAATTAAACGAGATTCGAGAAAATAATAATCATAGATTTGGAAATAAACCTTAAAATGGAATGTAAGAAATAGTTCCAAGAATATTCAATTACTTTTATTATGATATATTTTTCCATTTTCCAGACCCTTTTGAGTTTTCAGTTGTCATGTTTGTTGAGTGATTTTAAACCAAGATACATGTTGCCAGTAAGTCAATCTATTTTGGAATGAAGATGCAAGAAGGTCTGCCTTTTGTTGGTTCCTGCTACTGCTGCTCCATTGCTGCAGAGCATCCAACTGACTCATAAATCCGACTTCCCCTTTGTTTATCGCCGCTGCGTATGCTCCCTCTCCCTGCTGTATTTTTCATATGCGAAGCTCGAATAATATGAATTTAAATTGGAGCTATGAAACAAAAAATGTGCAGCGGCGGGGAAAACAAAAGGAGCGACGCCAGCAGATCGCTGAACTGTGAAAAGTAGACGGGAAGTAGCGAAAATGATGCATACACACACACAATGCTATATGTGAAAAGCGACAAGCTGGCAAAGTCACTCAGTCAGTGGGTGCAGGAGGAGTTAAAGGAGGAGTGGAGGGGCATTGGGCGGCTGGCAGCATATTGAACTTGTCAACATGACAGGGGAGCGGAACCCAGGCCAAGGAAGCTGAATGAATGACTGACTGAGTGAATGGAGGGGCGAGAGTGTGTGCGTAGAGTGATTCCCGATAGTGTATGCAAAATAAATTCACACTCGACAAAAAACAGAGAAAATCCAGGGGATATCTGATAGGTATATCACATTTTATTTACAAAAGAATATAATAAGAGCTCAGAGTCAGGCAAAAAGGATTAAAAACTAGAAATATATAACAAAAGGCTTTCCTGGAGCATAAGCTACTTATTATTAATATCCCTCAAATCACCTATTAAGATCTCAATTTCTTCCCGTGCACCCAAATCCATCCTACGCCGTGCGACGTATGGCATTCATTCTCAGGCGTAAGGATCCTGGTGAGCGCGACTTGTTGAGCTGAGCCAGCAGCGTTACTCCGCCATTCCTTTTGTGTTGCCGCAGTAAGAAATTGCAATTGCTTTGCGCAAACTGACATTGACAGCCCCCGGCGGGGAAAACTCCCTTTCACCCCTCAGAAAAAGCGGGAAAAGCATACGGGGGTAGAGCGTATACTGCGGCTGGGCTGCCACTCCGTTGCCCATCAATTTGAATGACATTCACAAACAGCCAGGCAGCTAGGAAAAAGGAAAGAAATTCAGTATGCACGACGAACAAGAAATTGTGACATTTGTATAGAAATAGTTTTGCAGTTGTAGCAAATAGTTTTGCAGACATTTTTTGATTGCCGCATACTTTAAGCTTTTTCCAACGGGGAGCCAGTCAACCGGAATGGATGCCTGCAGCTCACAACTGGAAGAGTGCTGAGAAATTGTTTTGGCTGGATCTGGAATTTTTATCAAAGATCCTTGGGGAGCTCGTTTACTCCTTGGGCTTTGTTTGTTGCGGTCTTATGAAAATAAGTATGTTGGCAAAGTGTGGCTCTCTTATAGTTATTTTTAAAGAAAATGTACAACAGGCAATCTTTAACCCTTCTGTAACATTGTCATCCAAATTAATTATAAAAAATATTAAAAGAAAGAACCGACTTACAATTTAATACTCATTTCCCTTAAATTATGTCTTAAGTACACTTTAATATTTCTACCCATAATTATTCCAGCCTGAGTGGCATTAAATAAATTATTTTCCTGAGCATTATCTTGGTTCACTTACTCCGGCCTCCGGCTTACTTTAAATAGTGGCTTTCGCATTTTAACAACTTACCGATTATGCCGGCTTACAGCCATATACCCTTCATTACCGACTTATGCATTTTCATGCCCCCCTGCACGGGCTCCACCATCGACGTTGCCTTGCTCACGAGTTGGCATCCGTTGCTTGCGCATTTGCAGCATTTTCCAAAGGTTAATTTTCCAGTTATCAAATAAAAGGCCAGGCATACTCCCGTGCCCATGGCAAAAGCAGTGCGAATATATGCTATGTTGGATACACATGCTTGGCAAATAGTTCTGACAGGCTCGGGGGCGAAGGAAGGCCGAGATTCAGGAGCGGAGCTGGGAGAAAGTGGAGCGGTTGCAAGCCGTTGGCATCCTCTTATGCACGGGTATTTTTCATACACTGAGAAAATATGTTTTTATTTACATAAAGGTGAGGAATCTGATAGACTTTCAAGAAAGCCAATGATTGGGTAAAAGATTTTATTTAAGTTTTCATTACTTTATATAAATATCTTAAACAAGAAATTAAGTTAATAAATATTTAAATGTTCTACCTTTTCGAAAAATATAAAATGAATTCAGAATTTTCACATTAATTGATGAGCTTTTGCTCATTCAGAACAATAGAAAACTGTACCATAATTTACAGAAAATGTTTCCTACTAAAATTGTGGATATATTACCTTTAAAAGTCTCAATGTTTCTGTTTAATTTCAGCATGATGTACCTTGATTTAATTAAATAACAAAAATCTCTTAAATAAAGAGCTTTTTTGTTTTATATTTTCCTCTCTGTAAAACATTTATTTTGTAATAATTCTTGCTTGAACCTTTTTGGCATGCTGCTTTTTCCATGCGAATGTGCCTGCGTTTTAGCAGGGAAGTGGGTTTATAGAGGGGAAAGGAGTGGAAAAAAAAACCAGCTCTTTGCATTTCAGCATTTTGCTTGGCTGCTTTCGGGCCAACGTTTTTATTATACCGTATTTTAATTTTCGTTTCCATCAATTTGCTGAAACACTGCATTAAACTAGGAAATTGTCTTAAGTTTAAGTCGACTTGAATTTAATTCTTCTTCTCGGTTAGATTGTATATTTGCTTGGCAACATCGGATAGCTGAACATCAATGGCCTTGGTGTCGTCGTACAGAGACGGAGCCTCGCCCAGGATCACAAAGGTGCCCACCAGCGAAGCGATCATGAAGAGCCACAGGAACAGACGATCCATAACCATGGCCACAAAGCCCCAGTCCTGGTCCTCCTGCAGAGTGTAAAAAGGCGATAATTAATAATGGAATCAAGTTCCGGCTTGAAAAACTATATATTTTTAACGGCATCAAGTTGAATTTAAGAAGCGCCCAATTACTTCGAGTAAGCCTGAACTTAATCTTAGTCCATAATTGAATATTTTATACTCTTCCTCTACATTGAGCTGCCCGCATGCAGGCCGGGTTAATTGCGCTTTAAGCCCACACTTTGAGCGATTGGCTTTCATTAAGCAGTCCGCTTAATCTACTTATGCCCGGCATCAGTTTGGTTATCAATCAAAAGGCGAAATCGCAGCGGCAACAAAGCAAAGCTCGAAAAAATAAATGGCTGAAAAAAACAAGCCAAACAAAGGGAAGAGCAGGAAAATGCGGGAAATTTTCGGGGCAAATCGGGACAACGAGCAGCCCACACGCCGCCGCAATCACACAACAAAGAACATTTCGATTCGGGTTTGATTGAAACGTTTTGCCGCACCCGCTGCCGCTGATGAAGAGATGAAGTGGGTGGTTTGGACTGGATTGGAGCCGAGGGCCACGCCGATTGCCAGTCAATTGAACAAAAGCAATTAAAAGTGGATTTGCCGGGCGGTCTTAAAGTGCAAATATGGCAAAAGCTTAAATAAGTCGACAAAAGAAGAAGGAAGCTAGTGCCGGCCAAAGATCACACAGACACTGAGTGGCCGGCCGGATGAGCTGGGCCAGGAAATAACTGGCCAGGACACACCAGACAGGAGAGACCGGCAAAAGCGATTCTTGCGGTTTTCCCTGCTCCGGTTGTCCCGTGGACACAACCGGAATTTCCAATTAAAAATTCAATCAGCTGCCGGACTCAAACTCGGAGCCGGACTCCAGCTCGCACTCACCGCATTGAACTCGTCCTGGCGCTGCATGTGATGCTGTATGAACATGACGTTGTGTATGGCCTTCTCCAGCTCAAAAGGATACTTTTTGCGTGCGGCCACGTCGCTCAGGGAGTCGTCCAATCCGGACAGCACCGACGGCAATCCGTTGTAGCCGCTTAGGGTGCTGAGCCCGCCCCCCAGGGCGCCCACCAGGCCGCTGAATCTGTAAGTATAGTGAGGATGACATGTCATCAGAAAGGATATGCGAAACGGACTACAGTTGAAGTCCTTTCAAAGAGTATTAAGGGGACTAATAATCAACTTCTTTATTTATTGTTTAAGAAAGCTGTTCCTTGTAGTTCACTTAATATAAAATCGGTTGATATTCTCACCTGTTTGTGGCCGTTGTCACGTGCATGCCATTGCAACCGCCTGCCCCCACTCGTCCTTGCATGCGTCGCAGAGAGTCTGGACTGGAACCGCCGGAGTTCATCTGCATCTCGTCCATCAACGCCTGTCCAAACTTGGTCTTGCTGAACTTGAGCCCATAGTTGATCTTGTTGGCCGCCAGGTCGCGCAGCAGATCCTTCGGGACACGCATCAGGAGAAGCTTGGGCAGCCGCTTGATGAAGAATGACCGAATCCAGGGCCGCATCTTGTGGGTGCTCGGCTTCCGGTAGTGTATATTAAGTATGATGATAGTGATGACGACACTCAGTCCGACCAGCAACATAGTAAAAAGTAGATATTTTCCCAGCAGCGGCAGTGCCAGGGATGTAGAGGGTATGATTTCGGATATGAGCAAGAAGAACATAGTCTGCGACAGGAGGATGCTGATGCAGAGGGCAATCTTCTCGCCGGAGTCTGCGGGCAGGTAGAACACCAGCACGGACAGATAGGAGATGCCCACGCAGGGAATAATCAGGTTGACCGTGTAGAACAGAGTCTTACGGCGCAATGTGATATTGAAGAAGATATCTGAGCAAGTCAGTCCATATTAAGCAGTCATCGAGATGCATTACAAGAGAATCCGAGGGATAAATACAAGAAGAAGGGTAGAACATTTCCAGGGGATGAGTTTGGGTAGAGCTTTCGCGCAAATTGCCGGCGATTGGAGGCTTTAAACTCCACTAAACTCACCCGGATACGGCTCCGCGCAGCATGGATAGTACTTCTCGTGACGTTCCGCTGGCACGCCAAGGATATCCCACTCCACGCTGGGATAGTACTCGCGCAGGTCGATGCCAATCTCCACCTTGTTGTCCTTGTCATTCTTCTGGCTGATATGCTTCAAGTCGATCTGGAGGAGGGGAATATGGAGAGAAAAGGCCCGTTGATGGAGCCGTTAAGGCAGCCCTCTTTCCTGTCCAGCTCAAAGCCACTTGGCATCAAGGGGCGTAACAGCGCTAGCAGGAGCAGGAGCATCCCTGCCTCCTTCTCCTGCTCCTGCTCTTCGAACCAGCAGCTCAAGTGCACTCCTTGAAAGAGTGGCGAAATTCAAATGCGTTGAAAAAGAGCAATGTCTTTGTGAAATCCATGCCATACACTCGGAGAAAACATATATGAACCTAACATGCAAACGGGTTCTAATGATCTCCTTTCTTACATAAGCTTCAAGCTCGCTTTCAGTTCTATGTAATTTTTTTCAGTGCATTTTTCCCTCTTTGTCCCTTGCCAGGTTTACTTGCGAAGGGTCACCGGAAACGGAAGCAGCCTGGTCTGGCTGGGAGACGCACTTTGCCTTAATTTATGGCCGCGCATTTTTATGACAGCGACACACACACACAGAAAGAGTCGAGTCGAGTGGCTGGGTGTGAGTTAGTGTGTGCGAGTGAGTGTGCAACGGTTAGACAAGTTTCAATTACACTTTTACAATTTCTCACATTTTAATCTGCGAGATGCCGACGACGCCTTTTCGATGTTCTCACCGCGTCTTAGGCGTGTAAGTCGCTCCCTCATCGCCGCATCTCGGCATCTCATCTCGCAGATAAATGGTGGCCCATAAATCGTTGGCCACGCCCATTTATCTCGGACTCAACTAGCAGCCGGCAGGCAGGAGTGGCACTAGGAGCGGTTAAGGGAGCTGTGGCAGGAGTCGGAGTAAGGGAGTGGCCATCACTTACCTGATCGCCATCATAAGTCCAGGAGCCGAACTTCATGAAGCAGGTCTGCTGATCGAAGGGGAAGTAGCGTACATCAATCTCGCAGCTGGACTTGAAAATGGCCGGCGGTGTCCATACCACCTTGCCCGTGTAGTGGAGAATGGCCTTTGTCATAGTGGTGACCACATACTCGCCATCGGCACTGTAAGGATATTGTGTGATAAGTTACAACGAAAGGAAGTTTTAGAGGATGTTGATGAAACATTTAGGAAAAGGCTGTCTCAAATATATTCTTATAAATCGTGTATTAATGTACATATAAAGTTATTTTAACTTCTTTTCTATATTCTTAAGTGTTATATTATAATGTAACTTTATAGTTATTTCATTGAAGTTTTAGTAAAGTAGTTTTTTGTCTCTGTAGTCCTCTTTTTGGCTGACTTACTTATTGTAGAGCACAATGTCGGGCAGCCAGATGTGCTCGGAGGGCACATAAAGCTCTGTGACGCCACCGTACTCCGAGGGATCCCACTTGAATTTATGATCCTGCCACTCGTGCTCCAGCCACACGTTGGTCGTTAGAATTTGATCTTTGAGATTCTGTAAAAATAAAGCCCGCGAATATACGTAAATACTCTGGAAGCCGCAAAAAATATAAGTGTGCGTGTATGTGAGAGTAAGGAAAGTGGAGTTCGGGGACTAAGGCCCAGCCATGCATCAAGGGGGATTTGCATTTTATTCATTTTTCCCCTTTTTTTTCCTGCCTCTCTCCTTTATATCATTTGCACTTCTCCTGTCCTGTCCCCCGGCTAATGTGCTTTTTGCTGTCAGCTTACGGCTTCCCTTTCTTTTTGGCTTGTTTTATTACCTTTTAAGCCTTCTGGTGGCACCATCGCTCCACCGCACTTCAACTCAAAAAAAAAAAAAAAAAAAGAAGGGAGTCCTGCAGCCGGAATTGCAGTCTCGGCCGGCTGACAAATGACTTGGCCGGGCAACTTTAAGCAAGCGCAGACAACCCAACATTCTCATTCCCATTCTTGGCTACAGGACGAGTATTCATCCCGGTCGCAGCATGTAATGAAATGTTGGAGTGAAATGTTATAAAAATCTAGTGCTCCCCGTGGCTGGAAGTTTTGAGAAATGCGAGCGATTTATCTGAAGGGGCAATGGGGGCAGTGGCGGGAAACCAGTGCTGACAGAAACGAAGCTGATGTTGCGAATTGAAATATGCCACTTTAATGCTCTGCATTTTACACTTGACGAAACTACAGGGATTTTTTAAAGATAATTTATGAAGAAATACATTTTACTTTATATTTGCCAAACTCTGTATAAGGATATTGTTGAATTTTAGGAAATCGTGTAGCGATCATATGATTTCTATAATTGATTTTGTAAGATTAAAATGATTTTTCGCTACTTTCTTATCCAACAAATTTATGAAAATAACAAACAATAAAGCTAAGATATTTGCAAGATTTTTGAAAGGCTTTTAAGACATTTAAATCTAAGTGATAAGTCATTTTATTTAAGCTTTCAAAAGATCATTAAGGGAATCTATCTAGAACTGACAAGGCAAACTTAATTATCCCATAAATAAAACTAAAATCATGTAAAACCTATGAAGTTTAAAGTGATAGCTTATAGTGCAGTTTATAATAATGATAATTTTATTTATTTTATTTTTATTTTTAATACATAAATTAGTTTTAAGTGCAGTTTAAAATAATGATATTTTTGTATTAAAAGAATATCTCCAAATACGAAATATTTCTCTCCATGTGCACTTAAATTCATCCCCGGTTCATTATGGCTTCATAGGTTTCTCGGTTGCCAGCTCTCTCTCTCTCGATTTGGCTCATTTGTTGCTGTTTATTGTTTAGCATTTTTTATTTACGACCCGCTGAAAGTTTCTGGCAACTTTTTCGCTTTTTTATTTCGCGGCAAATGTAGCGTAACGCCGGCAGCCTGGCCTCCGGCAAAGCTTAATTAAAAATTCCCCCTCGAACTTTTGGCAATTGCATTAATTGATTTGAGTTCAGCTCGCCGCCCTCAAATTACAATTTGCAATTTACAAAATACAATTTACAATTTACCATTTACCATTTACCATTTACACTTACCAAATCGATGAGTTGGGATAGCCGGAGGCCAAGCTTGACCAGCACCGTGTCCGTGTTGTTGCTCACGGGCCGGATGAGCCGGTTGTAGTTGCTAAGAAGATCATCGTAGAGACGCTTGGCGTCTGGATTTGCCTGCACCGTCTCGCAGAGGAGCAGCAGGACCAGGAGCAGGCATAGGAGCTTGCAGTGCCTCCATAGCGGTCCCAGGTGGGCCAGAGTGCGTGGGCGTATGCAGCAGCCAGCCATTGTGACGTCACTGGTGTGGCAATGGAGGCCTTGACGGTCGGCCGGTGTTTTATTGATACAAACACGCGCACAGGTTTTTGTTTACCTTTGCTGCCTCCTGGCCTGCCTGGCTGGGCTCCTCTCCGCTCGGTTCGGGTTGGGTTGGGTTTGGGTTGGCTTGGGCCAGCCTCTGACGCAGTTCGCAGCGAGTGTTTGTATTTGGCTTTTAGCACATGGCCTAAAAGTGTTTACAAGTCTCCAAGTCGCGCTGGCCGCTTTTCGAGTCGGCGCACTGGCTGAGCAGCTGAAACCGCTGCGCCCATGCAGCTGATTTTGTTTTCGCAGCGGCCGCTTCTGATTATTTATTTTTCTAAATTAAAATTTATGTTCTTCACTCACTTAAAGGTTGCCCCAAAAAATGTTAAAATATTTTCCCGCCTCCCATTTGATTTTAACTGATTTTTCTGTATTTTTCGGACCAAACTATCACGCTTTTTTCTGCGGAGCTGCTCGGCTCTGCTCCGTGCTGTCCTGCATAGATATTCACAGGAATCGTACTGACGCGCGTTTTGTTTTTGTAGCCTGGCCAGGACCTCTGTTTCGGCGGTACCAGCCTCAATTTGTAGCTTTGTCGCCGGCGGAATTGTAACACAATGTGGATGCTGCGCAGCGCCTGCGCCATGTGGCGCACCCCGTTTTCGGGAGAGCCATCCTGTTACACACAGCAGCCGAGCTGAGCCAAGCCCTAGAAAAGAGAGTCCTTTTCAGTGATTTCGTACGATTTTCCTTCTCGACCAGAATGACTCTCTGAGGAGCTCTTCTCTTCTGCAGAGCTAATCCCCACAGAGGACGATGGCGACTCCATTACAACTTCAGGCAAGGTTTTTGGGTTTCTCTTGGATATTTTTTGGGCTCTCTCTCCCGCGATATTCCAACGAAACGAGCCACAGCCCAAAAAATTCCCCACAAATACTCCATCAGCAGCAGCACAGCACGGCACAGCACACACTTGCCCGAAAAGGAGAAGAAGTTCACCCATTTACATGCTGCACATTTAGCAAGCACTCATACGCCCCGTGCGCCCATGCCCGCACCTCTCATCCTTGGCACATTTCGTTTAACCAGAAACCAAATTTTTCGTAATTGTCAACATTCGTTAAAATCCACGTTAACATGTACACACACATGCACACACATGGCCAGCACACACACCTATCAGCACTTGTGCACTTTGCATGTTTAACGTTGCAATGCTGGCTCTACTTTCTGGTCTGGCTCGGTTCGGTTTTTGGTTTCGTTTCGTTTCGTTTGGTATTTGCCATGTCTGTTCACATATGTGTCATATTGCGATTTTGAGTTGTTTCTGTGGTTTCGGTTGGTTTCTGCCACACACACACTTATGTATATGTATACAAAGTCCCGCCCAGAACTATGTTGGGTTGATTTCCGGAATTCCCCTTCCGCCCAATGCATCGCCAGTAATGTGCTAGCCACGATGATGACAACCAGCCGGAGCCACTGATATTCGAGCACCCACGGTCCCGCTTTGACTGGCAATTTAATTACTGAATATGATTGAATTTACCAGCGTTTTTTGCTCGCTAATTGAAATTTGCAAGTTTTCAGCGCTATCGGTTTGAGTTAGCATCACTTTTTGCTAGTGAAAAGCCTTTTACCATCTACTTTTTGTTGATTACACATTTGATTGACTGATTTAAGGACATTTTTAAAGAATTTAGTCATAGAAGAGAAAACTTTGGGAAAGAGTTAAGTAAGGCTAGATCTGATCGACTGATGATGCCATAAGAATTTACAGGGTCAGAGAGGCCTACTTTAATGCCTTGCCAACTTCTGTCAACAAATTTTTAATATCCTGCAATGGCACAACTTTGGTTTCTGTACTCCTTCGGAGCCATTTTGACCAAAAACAACTGCCACTGTACGAACTTTGGCTGGAGCAGCCCTGAGTGAAACCCATTTGGCTTAGTGTTTTGTGTCCTGTTGGTCAGTGTTGGCCCTTCGTCCTGGCGAAGCCATAATGATACATGAACTCTGTCATTTGGCCGTGCCGCCATTGAGCCGCGTGTGTTTTATGGCTTACGGTCATTGAAGGCATTTTTGGCTGCTCGCATTTCTTACTTTTTTTATTTATATATATATACTTTTTTTTGGCAAATTGGTCGAATCAGCATTTTCACTTTTGTTGGACAGAAAAAACATTCAATGAGCAATTTATGCGCCTGCTGCCGGGACAACTTTAATCTAGTCTATTAGCTGCTTTATTGCTGTTTTTGTGGCCACCCTTTTTATTTATTTCCTTTGTTTGAGCCTCATTTGAATGAGCTGCTGATACGGCCGCTACAGTTGTTATTGCTTTCATTAGGCAACCTATTCGGCGTGGTTCTCCCTCGAAATGTTTGGTTGCTGGATGTTTGTGGGCTCGGAATGTGAAGGGATCCTCATGTTTTATTGCTACCCACACTCGGCACACACTTCTGCACATAACAAAGCAATCAAAATTACAACAACCATCGTTTGCCACAATAGCAAACAACAATTTTTAGCTTGTTTGCAACTCAAACTTTTATTTTTATTTCTTTTTTTCCATTTTTACTATTTTGTTGCTGTTGCTGTTTTTGTTGTTGTTGCTTTTTTCGCTATTGCGGTCTTTTAGCAACAACAGCTGGAAAAGTTTTGTTTTGTGCACTTTCCCTGGTAAGTCAACAACCGAAATGGGTCGGCAGAGAATTGACTTTGATATACCCTATATACGTACGTATATATATCCTTCGAGGTGCATCCTTCAAGCTCTATGAAATTAAATCTTTGATGTTGAATTTTTAAATGGCTTTTACTTAACAGTTTCAGTGCATAAGTTAACAAAACATTTTTGATAACAAAGCCCCGTCGCCTCCATTAGCCAGCAGCCCAGGGAAAAGTTGAGCCCAACACCTGACTTTTCGACTCTCGACTGGGTCCTGACTCCCAGGACCCAGGACCTCCTCGAACCCTTTGGAGCTTCGCTTCCTGATTGCAAGAAAACTCAATTAAAATTTAAATTTTCGAACGTAAATGACAAAAGTTTGCCAACTATAAATAATCGGCAGTCGCTCCACTTGGCTTGCTCTTGGTTTTTGGCTTGCCACTTCAAAATCTGACAAAGCCGCGACCAGCCCCCCTTCGGTCCCTCCCTCAACGGTCCCCTGCCCCATAAAGTGCGTGCGTGGCTGCGTGATCGAAAGTTTTTGTCTATATTCGTACAATTTATCTAACTTTTATGGCAGCCACAGCAGCAGCAGCAGCGCGGCAACAACAAACGTTTTCCTGCTTTTGGCCAGAAATTAATTGCAAAACTGTTTGGTGTCTCTATATATATATATCTGAATCTGTCAGATATGTATATGCACAGCAAAGAAAATAGTTATGACAATGTTTTCTTTATGTTGAAAGGGGAAATGTAAATAAAAACATAATTAAAATTATATTCGGATTTATTTTAGCAGATAAGTTATTTCTTTTAAGACAGACTAAATCACCTAATTGAGTGGAAATTAATTTGAAATTTCTGCCAGTGTTTCAACTATATGTGTGAGTCTGGTGGCTTGTTTTTTGGCCATGGCAGGCCAATCACAATGAGCGCTCGTTCGCCTGCCACTTGAACAACATAAAACTGATTGCGAAAATCTGTCCCGCGCAACCCTCTCCAAAGAAAGGGCAAAAAATTTGTCTGTCGAGGGTATGGGGGGACAGGACGAAGGGACGAAGGGTCTATTTGGTGCCAGCACAGTCCTTTGTTCATCAATTCGAGGCTGCTGCGCTTGTCGTGCCCATTGTTGACACGTTTAAGTGCCGTTTGCTTTTATCAGCACTGTCCATATCGACAGGGGACAGTCGCCGGTCCACGGTTGACAGTCGACAGTCGACAGCCGATGAGCGGCCAGCAACCTGCATGCAGCATTTTTATAACATTTTTAATTGTTTTTGTCGACTGTGTGAATCGTGCAAACTCCAACGTCCCATCAATTTAATGGCATTTTCGCGTGAGTCGCGCCAAAAAACGAGAAACCAGTGGCCCAAGGAAATCAAAGGCGAAAACACTCTGTGGGAGTTTGTGTTGTTGGTCCTTAGGATTCCTGGTCCTTGGATGCTTGGATGCTTGGTCCTTGGTCCTCAGCCGGTCAATTAATGAAGATACCGGTTTTATGATGAGCGGTGACAAGTCGTGTTGAAAATGGAGGCGCATTACACGCCCATTGGTGGCGTGTTTATGGCGCCGTAAAATTTCCGCTCCACATAAAATGTTGCATAGTTTTTGGCCCGCTAAGCGGATGTCATTAATTGCGCATTAGTTTTGTTTTCTGTTCTCCGCGGTCCGTGTGAATTTCGTTCGCATTCGCGTTCACGAATCAAAGGGAATTCGAGTGCCAACGAGGCGTATGCGCAATCTAATTTGCCATTTTCCTTATTGGGCGCGAGGGGGTGTGTGTGCGTCTCTGGGTGTAGGTGTAAGTGCGGGTCCTCGAGTTGATGAGTTGGCGGTATTCGTACTTGAATCGTTGCTCGGCTGGCTTAACTTGATTCTTTAGCTGCGTATGTGATTAGGATTTAAGTTCCGCCAAACGTTGAATGTCGACTGCCGCCCGTTGAGCAGCCAACAAAGTTTCGGCCTGGCCAAGCGCTCGAGGCAGCGGCAAATAATATTATATTATTATTATGATTATTATAATATTTTGCAGCAGTTTCAGCAGCTGCCACGCCCAGCAGCTCAAGCTCACGTACACGCCCATCCGTTTCAACAAAGCGGCTAAAAAGAGCGAGTTGGCAGCACTGAAAAAAATTGGTTCAAAAGAAGCAGGAGGAGGAAATATATTATGACAATGAAATTATATACTTTAAAACTAGCTAAGAAATTGAATTTATATTTTTAAACTACTTTATTTAAATAATATTATATTTCACAATCAAAAGAACTTCTTGTTTCTTTAAAATTTAGAATTTCAAAAGATTACTGATAATATAATCCTAACTCAAATCGCTTTCTCTCGGTGTGACAGAGTTTGACTGACGCAGAGTCATCAGGCTTCTGACTTAACAACTTTGCACTGACAAGTTTCGCTGTCTCGCTTTGAGAGCGTCTTTTACTATGAATACTTTGTCAAGTTTTTGCTCCAGGACCCGAGCTCGGCTCATTGTCGTTGTCATCAGCAGCACTTTTGGCGCCTCGCCTCCTGTGCGAATTTCTCTTTCGGCTTGCGATTTGCCAAAGTCAGTGCAAAACATGCAAACTAAATTAACTGTTACAAATGTGTGCGTGGGGGCAGTGGAATGGAGGTGTGGAAATGATTTTACGGCTCGAAAATCGGGCTTTGAAGAAGTTGCACAGATTTTATATAGCCAGGACAAGTATCTATCTTTGTCTAAGTCAATTTTGACATAAAATCAACAATTTGTCACACTTGCTTCATTATCCTGGGAATATTGTGGAGCTTGTACAGACCTCCAGCTTTGACTCTTATCCGGCAACTTCTTTGGTAAATGTTTTGCCAACTTCTTTGAGGACTCAATTTACCCAGCAATTGCCATTCTTCTGGCGTTTCCTCCCTGTAACTTTCTCTCTCTCTGTCTCCTTGCTCATCGCCATCTTGGCACTGCCGCTTGGCATTTCCGGCTTCCGGTCGCCACGTTGTCGTCTTTATGACTGACCCCGCTTTCTTGTCCCTTTATTGTCTCAGTGCCGCACCGCTATATATATACGTACTATATACATTATCTTCTGTCATTCGCCTTTTGTCGTTTGCTCTTGAAATATTTGCGCTTCATTATCATAAAAAATTTATACAAATTGACAGAAATCCAAGAAAATGCATAAATCCGGCCGAGATCTCAAAGTTTTAATTGCGCCGTCTTGGATTTTATGGTTGTCAATATATATACGCCGCATCGTCTGATTTGAGATCCTTTTGCAAATTCATTGTCATCGTCATCAATATGCCGCCTCGGTGTTCTGTGTTCGGGGGTTCGGGGACAGAAGCAGCAACACGGACATCATTGCGGCCACTCGCTTTTATTGTTATTTCGCCAGGACATCTAAGGGCGGGCAAGTGGCGGATTTTGGGGGCGGGATGACTTGATTGAATGCCATTCGTTTGGCAGGTGGCGCTGCTCAAGTTCCTGCTCCGCGGCTTCTGGGTTCTCTACATTTCCTCAGCTCAGCTCCCCGGTGCCCTGTTGCTGGTGATTTATGTGCGTGCGCGTCTTGACGTCAATTCTGCTTATGAAATTGTCTGTAAATTGGCCTGACATTGATTTCAGCTCCACTGGCTGGCTGCCATCCATTAGTCATCAGCGTATTGATTGACATATGATAACCGCAAGCGGTTGCCACTCACACAGGCTTTTATCCTTGCAACAAGCTGCAAGAACACCAAGAACAAAAACCGCAATACGCCCCGCATGCAGCACCGCAAAATATGCTCCAAATTGCATTCAAGCGTTGACACCCATTAGTCGCCGGCAGCGGCCACAAAGGGAAAAACTGAAAACCAAAACTGAGAGCTGAGAGCTGAGCTCTGAGAACTGCTAACTGCGAACTGAAAACTGAAAACCAAAATGCGAAAAGCGAAGCCCAACAAATGGAAAATGGAAATGTGTTAGGCGGGCAAAAGCAAGGCCTGCACTTGGCATCAATTTTTATATTTTAAGCCACAGGCTGCCTAGCACTTGAGCCGTGAGAACAATGCAATGCCAATGCAGAATGCCAGATTGCAGGAGGCACAAAACGAGAAGCTAAAAAACGAAAAATCCACCCCTTTCGCCTACCCCCCCGAAAAGCCAAATGCAAAACGAGAAGGATATCCAGTTTGATGCAGCCTAGGCCCAAAATCCCAGAGACAAAGTCGCCTCTAACTGCGAGCCGGCTGCCTGCCAGCCTGACTGCCAGAGTAACCGAATGAAAATCAGTGCGAAACGTTTTCTGAAATTTTAGCAACCCGTTTCAGTTACGTCTCAGGGAGCCCGAGCTTCCTTTTGCGATTTTCCCCAGCAATTGTTGACTTCCCTGTCGTCGTCCCCTGGCATAGAGTTTCCACTTGCATTTCCATTTTCTATCACTTTGCCGCAAAGACTAGAGAGCGGATTTATTAGCTAAGCGATTGGATTTGTAACTAATTCTGGAACATAAAACTATCAAAAGGTAGAATGAAAAATCTTGACAGTTTAAAATATTATTTTAAAATATTTCATAATAAAAAGATTACAAATTGTGCAAGCTAAAGTAAAAATTTTATCAGATGGAAATAAAGGAAATTAAAATAATATTTATAAAACAAGGTTTTTAAGAACTGATCAGCTTGTTTGAGTGGGATTTAATGCGTAAAAGAGTCTAAGTTTATAACACATAACACATTAATATTTAATGAATAAGTATATTTAATTTCTAATATATTTATTGGCAAATAATTATCCTTATTTCATATTCCCTTTTAGATTATTTGACTTACTATTAAGAACATTAATTTTTGATAAATTTATAAAAAGGCATAGTAAGGCATATCTAAAGGCGTTTTCTAGGAATATCCTAGAGAAGTGTATGCCACATTCGTTTTGATTTCAGTTTCGGCTTTTGATTTTGCTTACTCTTCCCTGGGTGTTGGGTGTCGGAGTGCGTGCTTTTGGCGTTTATGTCAAATGCAGAATTTCCGTTTCATACTTTCTGCACTTGCTGTTTATTGTTTGCCCTCGGTGCGCAGCTCGGCGCTCTTTGTAGTTGCGTGGCTGTGTGGATATATAGCGACATAACTGCATGGTCGGGGCTGTATTTGTATCTATATCTCTGTGTTTGCTTTGGGCGCATATCTGTGTGCTGGCTTGTAGGAGTATTTTATAACTTGTTGGCTTAACTTGCACAGAATTTCGTCTGTTTTGTTTGGTTATGTGCCATGCCAACCCTTGCCTCCCTCGGAAAAGTGTTTGTGTCTGTGGTTGCGCTTAGTTTGGCAATTGTTTTCGAGAAATTCCTTAAGCTGCAAAATGTTTGTTATCAAACAATTTTTTTGTGGCTTTTCCATGGGCGCCATCTCACCCCCTGGCTCCGGCTCTCCACTAATTAGAACGATGCCGGAGCAGGAGTTGCACTTCTAATTAGTTTGATTTTAATAGGCAGAGTTGCACAGCGACTTTCTGGAGTTCTCGACAATAATTGAAACTATAGCGGTGGCTGGAGGGAATTCAGTTCATTTGCATATGTGGCCAGGGACAGTACTTCCTGCTTACAATTTATGGTTTTTGCTTTTTAACAAAATATTAAATTAAATGTCTGGCATAAAATAATTGAAAATCCCTGCCGGCAAAAGAACACTTGCAGACGATTAATATAAATATTGCTGTCTCAGATTTACAGATTTCCACACAATGGATGTGGGAAATTTCGATTATCAAGTTTTGGCCATATCAATATTTAGACAAGCGTTTGCAATTGATAATTGAAAAGTGTGCGGCCAACGTTACGTATGAGTAATGTACAAAGACGGACCATTGTTTGAGTTGTGTGCCAGTGTGCCAGTGTACTAGTGTGTGCATGTGCAGCTGTGTGGGTGTGAGCGGATTTCCGTAGCGTATCTGAAATGAAAATCAAATATCAAGTGCAAAAACGTGGGTCGGAGAACCTGCAACAGAAAGAAATTAATTTGTGTGCAAATATTTTAGTTCGTTTTTTTCTTTTTATTCACTGTGAAGGGTTGCTTTTGCTTGCAGAGAGGGAAATTGGTATTTACATTTACTATTTATTATATTTTGTACATTATTTATTGAAGAAAAAACATAGATAATAAAATACTAGCAAGTATTGCATTAGAAAATATTCTCGTCAGTCAAATCTTCCTGTTCTTAAACCGATTATTACACTCTTAATTTAACTTGTTTATTGAGTACATTTCTTTCCAGTGCACTGTTGCATATGTATGTGCGCGGTGTTGGCAATTTCAATTTCTTTGCCAAAGTAATGCTTCAACAATTCGCCACGCCGGAGGGCACTCACGTGCCCGGGCGGTCTGCTGATTAAGGGGAACTGCCAGCTGGCAACTCGTCTTGGAATCGCATTTGCAGCAGCAGCAGCAGCAGCATGCCAGTGGCCGCCACGGTCAGGCAATGCAGCGTGTCCTTGCCAGAACTCCTTGCGAAAACATTAAATTGTATTAGCCTAAAACATTTCATTACCTTTGGACGAAGGCCTTCCAAGCAGGGCAATCAGCTTGAAAAAGCATTTGAAGATTTAAGAAACTTTAGCGAGGCAAGCGAGGGTTGGGAAAAGCGGAAAAACAGAAGGGGAGAGCGGAGATAAGCTCGTAGCATACTTTTCAGTGTTACTCGCCCCTGGCGTGCAGCTAATAAAAAGGAAAAATATTATGCAACAAGTAAGCAGAAGCAGAAGTATACACAGCTCTCAATAGCTCCCAGGCAGACTGCACCGAGTGGCGCTTTATTAGCTGACCCATCTTCATCTGCCACGCCCCTTGCTGTACAACCCAACATTCATCCTTACCACCCATTCCATCCCATCCCCACCCACTTCATCCATCCACCGCCCACTCATAATCCCGTGTAAAATTGTTTTCAAGCAGCTGAGTGCATTTCATGTTGTCTTGTGCCGCTGTAGGGCAGGTCCTCATGCCGTTCTGTTCCGTTCTGTTCCTTATCCTTCTCCTCTCCTCATTTGTTGGTTCTGCTCCCAAATACACAAAAAAGTGAGTGTGGGGAGAATGGAATATAAGAATGCAGGATGTGTGTGGCAGTACAGTGAAATAATTTCAATCATGGCACAGTAATTCCCCAGCACACTTGCCTGTACCTTTGGGCCCTTAAAGCCCAGTGCCGAAGAAAACCACTTGCACTGCGCCCTCATTTAATTGCCGGAGTGTAGGTGCTCGAGAAGATGAACAGCGGACGCCAACTATATGTATATATATATTCTGGAGTACCCACAGTTAAGTAGCCCTGTTGGAGGTATACATATACATAAGGGCCAAAAGAAATATTATAATAAACCTGAAGAGACCTGAGGTTAATTAAACCTACTCGAAACTGAAAGAGGTGAGGTAGCAAGTGAAGAGCTTTGAGAATTGATTTCAAAGAGATTCTTCTCAATATATAATTCAGATTTCAAAGTATGGAAAATAATTGTTTTAACCTTAACATCCCATCTGATGCTAGTTAAACCCTTGTTTGGCTTAATAACTCCTCTGTAGTGGCAAGGTCCCATTACTAATTTGCTATATTGAGTGCACACAAACTTATTTCCACTAAATAAATTTTAATTTGCTTTAAGAAAGCAAAGCTCTGTTCATGCATGCTCAAATTTCACAGGGAACCACAAAAAAGGACGAGGGGAGCAGCAGGCAGGCAGCGGCAGGGGGCAAACAGGATATGCCAACACTCGCTATTTATGAGTTAATCAACCATGAACTTTAAAGCCCTCGCTCTGAAATGCAAAAAGGACACCAAAGCCACGAACACTAACCGCACTCTAGACCCAATAATGAATTTGCATTTTCTACAGCTTCTAGGGGCATTTTCCGGCTTGTTGTGCCACAGACACACACACACACTACGTACAGAACCCAACAAAACAGAGAAAAACAAATGAAAACCAATTAAAATTTTATGATTATGCAGTTCGCATAGGAGCTAAATTTTCAACGCTTCAATGGCGCCACAAAAACACAAAGTTTTAAGCAAGGTTTTTGTCTGATTGTAATGAATTCGAGTTCTTTGTGAAAACTGTCCACGGCGAATTTTCAATTTTCAATTGTGTGCTTAATTCCGCATATAATAAATTATTTATTTGCCAATTCCTTGCATAATGATTAAAACAATTCTACACAAAGAAAAATATGAAATGTATACTATAATTGGTTTTTTGAGATGTTAGATAAGGCTCATATAATTGGAAAAATAAATCATTTGTTCTCGTTAGCAAAAAATAGCAGACTTTGTGTTTATATTGCAGAAAAGTTAAAATGTAATTTTATTGAATTTTTAGCTGGAAATTTAAAGTAATTTCAAAATATTTGTAGTTGATTTTCTATTATACGTATTTCTTTGTAGTTAACCTTGGCTCATTTCCAAGGTTAAAATGAATCTTTTAGCCAGTACAGCATATTCCATTCTCATCTCTATTTGTTTCTTGTGCAGTTGTTTTCTCAGTGAGAGCTGCGTGAAAGGAATACCTCGGCAGAAACCAAAGGAGGAAGCGACTCGGAGACAAACAGGAAATCAAACGCAAACCGCAGCTGAAAGCCAATACCGATCCGCGGAAATACCCAAGATAAAGACGGACACTGGCAGCCTGGCAGGGAGTACGAGAACGAGGCAAAGTAACTGGTGACTGCTGACTGTTGACTGCTGACTGGTGACTGCTGGCTGGTGGCTGATGGTGATGCTGGGATGCTGGGTGGATGACAGGCAGATTACGTTTCCGTTGCCGCTGACAACCGAAGCCGAAACCGGAAGCCAATGAGCTTCGTATAAATGTATTTACAATACAAAGTGAAAATAAAGTCCTGCCTTCTGACTTGTAAAGTATGCCACTTACACAAACACTTCGTCACACACTTGGGCGAAAAATTGCAAATTAGCAATTGGCCATGTGAAAGTGAAATGAACGGAAACGTGGCCCGAAATGGACCGAAAAGGGACCAAGGCGCAGGGCTAAGTAAACAGAGCTCTGCAAAGAAAAAAAAAAACAAAGTTCCGAGAAAAAGGATGAAGGTCGAGTATAAATGCGGTCATCAATTAGGGGGCGGGACAGATCGATGCTTGCCTGTAAGGGGCAATTTATACACATCTAAGTGCGGCTTTTCCTCGCCAAGGCTCACTGGCGCCCCCACTGCCCAAAATAGGAGAAGCTGCTAAGAGGGTATCTGCAGTTCCAGCTTCCTTTCGCTCAGTGCCCCAGACTTAAGGACAATTTAAAGTGCAGCCTTAGAGTGGCCAGGCCACATTTGAGGTCCTGCCATATGTGTGACCGGAACCAGCGGCCAACAAGCGGAGCTTAAACCCCAGGAACTCAAGTTGTTATTGACACCAACCTCACGCCAGCATAAGGATTAAGGTGACTCGATGGGTTAATGTTTTATATATTATTTATGAGTTAATAAATTATTTTTTTTACTACTATTTAATTATATTTATTTTAAGTAGTACTCTTTCTTAAAATGTCTTTGAGTTATTTGTTTCAAAATGCTCAATATTTTATTATGTTAAATTATTCCCAATAAGTTTGATTCTCTCTTGACACACCCTACCCACACACGCATACTCTACACCAACCAACCGAGCATAGTTGTGTGCATGTCAATGTGGCTGAGTGTAGGAAATGAGTTTCAAAGTGCTTAAAAGTGGCTGCTGGTGTTTGGCTTTCAGTCCGCTGGCCCGGAGTGTCAGCGTTGCGCTACATTAGATTAAACAGCTTAAGAAGTCAGCCAGTAATGCCAAGACACGCACACACACGCACACACAGGCACAGGCTAAATTCATGGGCTAAGCTGTCAACGTGGCGTATGAGCAATGTCGCCTTTCGCTTTCCGCCTCGCCATGGCTTAGCTTGGCCTGGATGCTGATGCGGTCTTCTTGTGCGATGTGGCAGAAAAATTAGTGACCCTGAATTAAATTGCCATTATTTTCAACTCACTCGAAAAGATGCGCAAAGCACACACACTCACGCTCACACACACCCAGACGCACACTCGCACGCTTCGAGAGTGTTTGAGCGGCTGCTGAAAAGCGGATTTAATATGAAAATTCCGCATTACGAGTTGTTTGTCGTTTCACTTTGTGTACTGCAAATACATATGCACAAGCAATTGCCCCGCTCCTGAGTGTGTGTGTGTGTGTGTGCGATTGAAATTCAATTACTTGTGTCCCTTTTTGCTGCCGCCCAAAAAGCCAAAAAAATAAAACCAAGCGAAACTTTTTCGCCCACAAAAAAAAGACGAGAGAAAAAAACTCGTCATATTCAGCGAGCTGGCGAGTGTGTGTATCTGTGTGTGAGCCTTATATCTGGTGGATGTCATCTGGATATAGCTACAACTACGGCAGCATAACTTTGAACAACTGTCAGCCGGGTTCAGGGGTCAGGGCCGGGGCTGGTGTTCGTACGAACATGCCCTTTGAGGTTGGTTAACTGTCTCCTCTGCGGGGTCCGAGTTTTATCGCAGCCGTGTGTCAGTCCTTTCGGGCTCGAGAGTGCGTGTAGCTTAGGCAAAGGCAACCGAAAAATACAAAATGCCATCAGGATGAGAGCGCCTGGACGAAATCGAGAGGCATTCCCGACATGACACACAAAGTTATGGCCCCATAAATCAAACTTTTGTCTTGCAGGTGGCAAGAGCTCACTCACCCCCCGAATCCGATTGAGTGTTTGGGAGCTGCATCAAATGAGTTTATTATGCCACATCAAAGGACATTTCATTTACATTTCGTAAGGACAATGATTAAAGAAATTCAATTAGTGAGCATTCAACTTGTTTTTACATAAATAACCAGAAAATACAAATTCATTTTCAATTTTACTCTTAACCGAGTTTTTGCTGCTCATTTTAAAATAACAAACTAAATGCCATCACTATGTAAAACTAATTATTAATTACCTTGAAAGAAGAAAATGAGACCCTTTAAAACACAATAAAAAAATCATTAAATAAATTAAGTGAGAGCTGAGGGCACTTTGGGAAAACAGTATAGCAATTAATTATATATGATTGATGGCACTTTGTACTCAAGCGTTTCAATCTAAAGTCATATTTTGCTTATTACTAAGAGAGTTATATTCGTAGCGAGCAAATAAAATTAATGAGCCGCAAATGCAAATTGAGGATATAAATCCACCAAATCATATTTAAAACACGTGGCTTTATCCCTCATGCGCATCATATTTTTTGTTTTCATTTTTTTTTATTGCCCTTGTTGTACCTTTTACGTCAATTGGAATGCCATACATTTCAATGATTACGACGCGCAAATATTCAATCAACTGTTTGTCTGTTCGGTCTATGTCCTTATATATTCGTATATCTCCCCACCACACACCCCTTAACCATTTACACACCGAACCACCTGCCCCTCTTTAATATCCGACACCCCTGTATCTGGTGTTTGTTATGGACTCGTTTGTGGGTCCGCGAGTCTCGTTGGTTCATCTGCCGGCAATCGAACAATTTCAGCATTTTTTCACGTTCATTATTTTAAATAATCGATTTTTTGGACGCACATATAAAGGTGTTTATGTGTACAGCGAGAAATAAACGTTGAAAAAAGGATTCTATATATTATAAGATTGCTTTATGCCAGGTGTAATTTAGCCTACAATTAAATCTACATCTTAAGTCAATGATAACTTTGATTTCGTTTATATTATTTTGTTATATAAATTTATAGACCCTTTTAACTTCCTTGAACTTTAATTGAATATAATTTGATTAAAGCTTTTGTTTTCTCTATCAATATAAATATATGTATATATTTTTTTGCCAGCGCATGAGTATTTGTGCGTGATGGCAGGAGGATATATATTTTATGGCCGCCAGCTAAGGACACTCATTATGCGGTTCGGCCAGTAATAATACTGTGAATAAGAAACAAGAGCTGCTATAAAGCTGCCGGGCTTAGCCGACTCCCAAATACCCTTCTGAAATAAGCTCCTGGAAAATATATAGCCGCGTATTAAGAAAATGATCTGCGGCCACATGGTTTCGGTCGTCGCTAATAGTTTCCAATTAGTGAGCGGATGCAGTGTATCGCCATTGTAGAGTACACAAATCTAGAGCAATTTGTTTGTGGCCACTAAATTGGCCAATTCCCCGCCCCTTACCCTTCGCGGAGGGTATGGAATGTGTGTGTGCTTGTGTTTGTTTGTGTGTGTGTGTGAGGCGTCACAGCTGTGGTTCATAAATAAAAATAAATACATCGCTTGATTTATATGGCCCTAATGAGCTCAGCGCACAGTTCAAGCGACTTTGGGCCCCGGCAAAGTCCAAAGCCCGAAAAACCGAAAAGAGGCGAACCACCAAAATAAATAAATAAAATCCGCAAGCACATCATGTAAATGCTGTGCAAATAAAAAGATACATTCGCTGGCTAACAAAGGGGAGGGCATAAAAGATGGCTATGCAGTTGGGAAAGTCGCAATGTTGCCTACTTTTCGGCTGCTTAGCCGCCAGGCAAAAGGCCATTTATTTGTTACGTGCGACACACACACATATACACATTTACACGCTCTTACACTGATCGAAAAAATGTGTCTTGAAGTCTGCTGCCTAATTTAATAAGTAAAATTTAACAGCATATAAAAAGGTTCCCTGTTTTCATTATAATTATAAATTCAATGTGCAGATTTGTTAACCCAATAAAAAATAGTATAAAAAAGTTTTTCGAATGTAAATTTAAGAAATTTTTTGGCTTAGTTCAAACTGTAAGGGCATACAAACTTCGGTTTCCCAATGTAAGAATTTCTTCTTGTTCTTTAAATATTTGAAAAATGTTTTTAATAAAATAATTTATAAAGATTAGCTTGCAAATTTTATGATTCAATAAATACCTTCAACTACAGATATTAATTTAAGTCAAAATAGAACACTTCATAAACTATAAAGTAGCAAAATAAGTATAGAAATATTTCCCTAAAAATAAATTAAAATAAAATATCTTCTTTCCAGGACTTTTTCCTCTGCGTACATGGTCTCACTCCCTAGGTCTTCCATATTCTCTCAATTTAGTTTATCGTGCCCTACGTTTGATTTGCTTTCAGTGCGTGCCCATCATCATCAGCATTAGGCATGATTGTTGTTGTTATTAGACAAATATATATACTATATGTGTGCAGGGAGATAGCTGGAAGGCGTGCAACTGTTTCTGGCATAATGACGCTAATTTTGTATGGTCCGGTAAGGGTAAGGTTATCCTGCGCTGGGTCCTGCCTTCGCCATCTAGCTACCATAACTTATGAGGCGAATTTTTCAGGTCCTTGCCGTCGTCATGGCCTAATGTCAGGTGATTTGACAATGGCATTTATTAATTAAAACATGTGTCGCACGCACGAGCGCACACAGACAGCAGATCAGGCCAGACGCCATTGATTGGTCCTTGCCCAACAGGGATAATGCCGAGCAGGCAAAGGATGATACCGAGGCAAATGGCAAGGGGTCGGGGGTTGCCAAGCGGCCAGAATAGAAGCAGCCAGGACATGGGGCAATCATACGCTCCTGCGAGAAGCCAGGCAGCCAGCAAGGCAATCGGGTGAGTCGGAAAATCTCATGTCAATTTCAATTTCTGAATATTCCGTATGGAAATCATCCAACAGGAGTACATCCATAGTTGTGTTCGCATGAGTTAGGAGTGTAAGATGTAGCCGCTGGAATATAGGGTTCTCTGTTCGCATATAAAATAAATAAAATTAAAAACAATTACTGAAATAATCTTGTAGAAATTTCAAATTAAATATTTATTTGAGTTGCTCTCAATGAAAACCTCAACTTTTAATCTGTTGCAATTCCCACACATATCGAGTGATTAATCTCGCTTAATTCAGATAATCAAATAAACATTTTGAGTCACTTTTAACCGGAAATGATGTAGCTCTCAAAGTAGTAATTGAGGCTTTTCAATTGAATGATTTACAAATAATTTCAGCATATCACGCGGCAATCCTCTTCGGCACCCAATGGCAACTCTGAAAAGGACGAAAAGGAGGCGCCGTGGGTAAGGGACAGGGACAGGGACATTCGCTGAGGTAGGGACAGGGACAGTGGTAGAGGCCAGAGGCAATGGGACAGAGCAGAGCAAATGAAGTCACGTACGTGCGATTTTTCTTCTGCTTTGGGGCACATATTAAAATACGTGCGTCTCGCATTTACTATAACTTTTACACACACACACACACACCACTCATACAATACACACACCCGCGCACACACATGCACATTAATGGCGGCATGATGAGGCAGCTAAGTTTGCGTGTTTGTTGCTGCTGTTTTCCTCACTCACAAAAGGGCTACAAATGGCTTAGGCTCTTCCTTCGGCCTTGCCTCCTCGCTCGCTTTGGTTTTTTGGGTTTTTATTTTTTGTTTTTATGTGCTCCGGCGTGCGTGTATGTATATTTGTTTCAATTTCAATGACTGCAAACAACATTTGCACTTAGTAAATAAAATATAGCAAGCGCACGACTCCGGCACTCCGTTCCTTTTCGGGTTTCAGTTCGTTTAAAGTTGGCCACACTCCGCTTAATATATTTTTTTTTGTGCAGCTTCCTTGTGCCCACCCCCCTCCCTTGTTGGCGCCTGGCCAGCGTCCAGTGCCGAGATCCAGATCCCAGTCCAGATCCCGAGCTGCTCATTTGCATTTTGGCTGCTGCTGCTGCAGCAGGCCAACATAAAAGTGGGAAATGGGCCAATGAACTGGCAGACAAAAGGCCCGAAAAAGGGAAGGCCTGCTCTACTTTCTGCACATATTTGCCAGCAATGAAATGGGAAACCAACACAGAGGGAAGGAGCACTTGGACAAAACACAGGGCAATGACACACACAGCATTGATCACTATTCTGGGATCAACACAGGAAATAAAACAGAAACCGAGACGCTGGAGGGTAATGGCTTTACTTTTACATTTCACCTTGTAAAATAACAAGTTTTTATTTATTTTCTTACAAAATAATACAGTTGAAAAACAGTATAATGACTTTATCAAGGTCTATCTACTAAATAAATTGAAATATCCAATTCAAGACGGATATATTGTTTGTTCTGTCCTGCACCAACCTGACGGCTTATGGATTCTGAAAATAAAAGATGTTTCTGCGGCAGGACTTTATCAGAAATTACGGTGCTTGAGGAGAAACTGAAATTGGACTTATTTAGCTGCTGCTCTTGAATTGGTTTGAATTCTTGAAGGGAGTTAGGTGCCTCCTTTTCTTGTTCTTGTCTAGCCGTGTGTGATGGATGCTCCTGTCTTTGCTGCTCAATGAGTTGTGGGGACTCCTTCAAGCCAACTGGAGTTTCGGTTGGTGTATCTGTGTTGGTTGGTGTTCTGCGCGGTGTTACTTCCTTTGGGATTGACTGAGGCGGCAAGGAAGGCTCTCCAGCACTATAGTTTGTTTCAGAAAGATCGTGCTTTGGCTTTCTATGCCTTGTGGCCATTTCCCATGCTACTTGGAAAGCCTGATCCAACTTCTGAAGCTCTGATATCTCAACTGGTTCCTCATTTTGATCCAGCTTATTCTCTTTGACATGATCCTGGTCAGCAGTTACCAGAACGCATGGTACTTGAACTGCCTGATCCACCATTTGAACTACTGGCTTCTCAACATGCTCTCTATTCTGATCCTCCTCATGGACCATATTGAATGCTACTTGAACTGCTTGATCCATCATTTGGATCTCGGGCTTCCTATTCTGATCCTGCTGCTCAGCGAGGTCTTGATCCTGATAAGAAAAAATATCGTTGTGCACGTAGTACTTCTTCCATGACTGGGCCACCAGGACGAACGTTTGGAAGAATCGTCTCATGGGTTGGCCATTATTGGACAGCTCCCCGGTCACTTGCACTACCACACCGTCGCCCGGCGTTGCCTGGGCATCCACTCTGATGATATTGGCTTGGCAATCCTTAAAGTTCAGCTGCTGGATCCGGTTGCATATCTCCCGTTGACCCACCACCAGCTGGGAGTCCCCGTGGGTGTACGAGGAATAACTGTTGTAGAAGCGGTGCAATTGGTTGGGAGCCTTATTCAGCAACGTGTAATACTGGCGGACAAACTCGCATCCCACTGACTGTGGAGAAAGCTGTTGGTATGACATCGCCTCCATGATGAGTTTCCGTCTCTGGTTCCTGTTTCTGATCCTCTTCTAGGACTACTTTAATTATCGCCTAGATAACAAATCAAATATAATGAACCAGAGTGCTGAATTGGAATTTATCTGTGTAGGAACGAAGACAAATATAAATATTAGGAAATAATTTGATCAAATTTCAAGGCTTTTGAAATGACATGAAAAGAAAAATATGTTGGTTTCAGTTTACTTTGATTTTTTAAACCAAAAAAACTACCAGCACTGTTGAAACAAGCTTACAAATATAGTCTATTCCCTGGCCCCCTTTTCGGACTGAGTCATGTAAAACTGGTAACTGTGACGCCGGGGGACTGTGGCCGAGCCATTGTTGACTTGATTTGTATGCGCCTTGGCTTGGTGCAACGGCCACGTTGGTCTCAGTCTCTCTCAGTCTCCACTCGAGCACTTGGAATTCCCTCATGCCGGCAAACTTTATTGAATTTCCTGCGGCATGCAAAGCAACGGCTTTCAAGATATCCTTCCTACCAAGTGGAGTCTGGAGATGTGCCCACGAAACAGGCAAAGGCCAAGAACCATTTGGCAGGCGAGATACAAGCCACTCTCCTCCTGTCTCAAGAGTGCAGACAGAGGTCGGACCTTGAAGTTAATACAGATCGATGATCAATGATAACCGAATACCCCTGCAATGTGTTTTTGTCGGGTGGGTTATATTCCCCGGGTTAGGGAATGGAAGCTGTTGAAAGCTAATTCCCATATGTGAAATATGGAATGTTTTCAATGCAATGCAGAAGAGTTTTAATATCATGAAACGAATAATTTTATATTGTAATCCAAATAGGTTTAAATATTTATTTTCTTATAGAATACATTTTTATTTGTAGCAATAAAATATAAGCAACAAACATTTTTATTATTATAGATACCTGCGTTCATTATAAACAAATTCCACTTCAGGAAGTTCAACTGTTTTTCCGTTTTCCATTTGTTTTTCTCTTTTTTTTTATGTTCTGCTGTGGAAAATATATCAGCTTCAATTTATCTGGCCCCGGCACCGGCACCGGCACCTGTTCTACGTGCGTGTTCATGTGTGCAGGAGGCGGAAACGGGTGGGGAGATCCGCCGCAGGATGCGGAAGGTGGCAAGTGCCCCCTGATCCTGTTCCAGCCCCACTCCTCCGATCCTGATGAGGGTTAATTTGCCAACGGCTCAACAATTCATCAGCCAGGCCAATTAACTAAGCGCGACCCATTTCCCCAGTGAGGCGGTGGCGACGGCGGCGGCGGAGCCACTTGGCGGGTGTTATAAATTTAAATTTAAAGGCCAAACAAGGCCGCGTGCCAAGTGCTTTATCGCTGGCCTAGCAGATTCCCTCGGAAAATTAAGAAAAACTGCCGGCTCGCCCGGACTAAATCCGAAATGGAGGGCCGAGACTGGATCTGGGATGGCCGGGATATAGCCAGGATGTCCAGGTACTCGGACTGCCGCCAACTACTTGTATTTGGACCGACTCCTCTGACAGCGTTTGCACTTTATCCTTGTCAGCTGTTATCGTTTGTTGCCGCTCGTCTCTCGGCTCCAGACTCCCGAGTCCCATCTACCCGACAAAGGACGCATTCGGTTTGAGAAATTGCCGCACAAAAGTCAACGTGTAACGAGAAAATAATAAATGCCATTAATACGGCAGGCGGGGCAGGCGGTGGACTAGACTAGACAGAAGGATGATGGCCTCAGAAAGGGAAAGCGTGCCGGATGAAAACGAATGGAGTATGAAATTGAAAACCAAGGAGTATAGTTTAAAAATCGTAAGGGAAAGCAAAGTCGAAGCTAAGAATACTCCATCAAGAATGTATAGAGGGAAATTCGTTTGAATTAAAATGAAAATAATTTTTTATCAACAATACAGTTGTTTTAATCATAATCATAAATCTTTGATCTATAGATCATAAATAATTAAATACTTATCTTCGATATATGATTTAGAATTATAGTTTAAAGTTCTAACAATATTGTTGCGAATGAAACATTTCTTGTCTTAACTTAAACCAATATTTTTCAGATACTTTCTAGTAACTTTAATCTACGATATAATTTTTACGCGGTTTATGTAAAATGCAGAATAGTTATTTCCTGTTCACTATATAAAAGTTACAAGCATCTATATCAAATCGGGGGACTTACAAACCCGAACTCATTTTAGAAAATGACTTTTACTCGGCTTCACAGGCAATTCAAAAAAATGAAAGGCCTTGAAATAAATGATTTCTATTTGATATGCCTGGAATTATGTTTTGATCAATTACGGCCAAGCTTCCTTCACCGGATGTATGTTTGGGTGTTTGAGACCAGGTGGCGATTGTCACGCAATGTGAGCTGGCCTAAAGGCTGCAAGGGTTCTTTACTTTTATTGACAAACTCGACGAGAATTTGTGCGAAATGTGCGTGCGCGACTTGGCCAGGATATCCCTTATCCTTTGAGTGTTCTTCCCCCTTTTTTTTTGTTCTCCCTTTTGAGGACACACAAAAAAGAGGGTCTGCATGTGAGTGTGGTTTTGGGTAGGGCGTGGCCCAGGACACGGCATTTTTTGCCATAGTTGTTGCTTGTGTCTTTTGTTTCCACCTCGTGCCACTTGACATTGCTTGCGGTTTGTTAGCGGTCCAGGCAAATTCCAGTGTGCAACAATCTCGTACGGAAAATTTTGTTATTCAAAACACGACGGATTACCGTTCATTCCGCTTACCCACACACAAACACACATACATAAAAGCGTTTCGAAGAACACAGAAAAAAATTAAAGAGACGTAAATATTAAATATTTATTTCATTGCCCTTTTGCCAGGGAATTTTGTGTTTTAATATTTTATCAGAAACAATAAGGTTTACATTGTAATATAATTGATTTCTAAAGTGAAACCATATCGAAACCTCTTGGGATTAGTAATCTAATTTAATATTTTAAGTTTTTTACTAAGAATAAAACACTTAGATGATACAAGCTGGTTCCGTAGATTTATTTTTACTAGAAAACTATAGCTTTTTACACTTTCTTTTTTTAATTTGTTTTCTTATTAATTCCAAACTTTAAACAGAACTTATCAAAAACTACAATTTTCGATCATTTTGTTCAGTGTAGTTACACGCATGCCTATGTAAGGACCGCAGGCGGCACCTTGCCCTGCAACTCGTGTCGCTGGCGTTGTCACACGGCGCACATTTGTTAGACACTAAGCCCGTGTATGCCTCTCTCCGGTCGGGATAAGAATGTTTATTATGTTTATCACACACACACAGGCCGAAGAGGCATACAGGCACACCAAGGAGGCGCAGGACTTGCTCACACAGATAGCGGACAGGACACGACTACAAGTCAAACCGCAAGGCAACCGCACGTACAAAACTTAAAGGGCTGACGGCAAATGACAGACAACAAAACGGCAAAATGAAGCCGCTGCTTCCACTTCCATTTCCACTTCCACTTCCACTTCCGTTTCCGTTCCAGCACCCTGTGCCTGCAGCGGAGCGGCCATTGTCTTGTGTAACTAACTTCAAAATGGCGACACGCCGTGCGACGCAATTATGACCACGCCTACGACTTTTGGCATTTTTCAGTTCACCCGAGTTTTTATTTCGCTTTATTAAATGCTTCAGGTAGCTACTTAAACACGTTTTCGATTAGAGCAGCTGCTGTCATTACTCAAAGTCGCGGCGGGGAGAGCGGAACGGAACGGAACGTCTGTCTTTTACCTGTTTTCCTTCATTTTTTTTTTGCGTTTGCCCCCCACAATTTTCTTTCTTTTCAGCAGCGCTCCTCTTCTTTCTTTTTGTATTGTGTACATCTTCAATATTTTATAATAAAGCGAAATTCCAGGAAGAGGAATACAAAAATGTGCAGCTAAAGTTGCGCCGGGGGGCTGGGATTGCGGGCGGGGAGCTGGTAAGTTGCTAAGCTGGGGTTGCTGCTTACTGGAGTGTGCTGATAAGGCTTGGGATCAGCTTAAAAGAAAGGGAAATTCCAGTGTTAAAATGCAAGGGGAGGCGGAAACAAAGGATGTTATTTTAGTAATCAGTGGCGTCTTCTTCCGTTGAATCAGACCAATCGTAGATGTTAAGTTTATCCCTGCAACGGTCTTTAGTTATTGTTTAAACAAAATAATAGACAAAACTACGTTGTAAAGAGCCAGAGAAATAGTAAAAATAAGTAATCAAATGGTCACATTCTCTCTTGTTTTAATAACTTTTTAAAAAGTAGTTTCTTGGCTTTTAATAAAAATTCAGACAAGCCGCAAATAAAAACCCCATACTTTGTGTGGCTCCGTCTTAAATCTCCAGAAAATTTTTAACAGATAAAAGACTTAATCTGTTTTGACCTTTAAAACATAAAAAATATTATTATTGCCAGTTTAAAAACTATTTTTATATATTAGAATCTATTATAATTATTATTGTATAATTGTAATCCCTTTTATATTTTCTAATCTATAATTCTAAGAATAATTCATACATGTGTATACACATATGACTCCGTACAAGAGATTATTATTTTCTCTCTTCGATTTTTGCCCTAAAGCGAATCCCACCACCGCGTCTGACTCCCACTTTGGAGTGTTTAAGCAGCTCGGCACTGTCATGGCAACCAAGTCGAGCAGTCATTGAATCCATCATGGAACAGGGGAGCGTACACCTTCAAAACGGCCACAACCTGTCATAATTTGATGTTTTAAGCCCTCGTTGCCGAGGAGTAAGAGTGGCGATGTTGTGAATGCAGGAAAGTGGAGGCGTCTTTAAAAATAAATCTGAAAGTACTTTAATGTTGTATCCTGTTATCGCTGGCGACGTGCAGCTGTCGCTATTAGCGTGCGACTTGCCGAGTCCTTTAGCCTTCGGCACCGTTTTCTTGTCGTCCTGCGAAATGGCTGCTCCGTTGTGTTTCCTTTCATTGCTTGATGCGGCGTGTTGACAGGATATTTACAGGATTTCTATCAATATGCCGGCATTAGCACGTACGCCTGCAATGAACGTGAACGTGAGTAATGCCCTCCCGAAGCTGAATTGCGGGAAAATTCTAGGAAAAACTCGGAAGGACAGACAATGCCAACCGGAGAACGGAAGTCGCCATGATTAGCTGGGTTTCTAATTTAATCATATTTCAACGAAACAACAACAGCAGCTGCTATTCAAATTCAAAATAAACACAGGACACTTGGCTTGATTTTATTTAATCATTCATTAATCTGAATCCCTGCTAATTTATTTTTTAGTAAATTGATTTTCTACGATAACTTGGTGGCTTCAAATTAGATAAAATTCCACAGAAATGTAAGCCCTCTGTTTGGGCCTATTTCTTAAAATTTCTTTGCACAAATTGAAAGATCAACAGAGACTCTGAAACGGAGCGTTAAACTTATGCCTGTTAAATTATTTACATTTCATTTGTACCTGCAGTCCGTTGCCTCAATGGGTTAAAACGAGGGCTCAGTCAATTGTTGCCGGTCAAACAAAACTGGCACAGCAACAACAATTACAAAAACAACAGCAACAACTACAACAACAGGACAACAATGAGAACAACAACAACAATAGGCAAGGAGAGCAAGGAGCACAAGTATTTGTGCTATTTAAAATTTGCTTTACCAAACGTCAAGTGGCTGGCAACGGCAGCCGGGGCCAAAGTGCCACTCGGTCCAAACTTAACCCCTGGCTTTCAGAAATTTCCCCTCCCGTATATTCCGCCTCCTGTCACGCCCCTTCCGCTCAGGACCGCCCGCCCACTTGAGTGCAGGGTGTGTGAGTGGAACAGAGAGAGAGGGCACAGCGCGGTGGGTCTCGACTTGGGCCTATTGGCCATAAATTATTAATGATTACTAGCCCGAAATTACAGTTAACTCACTTATTTGCTCATTCGCAAATGAAGGCCAATTGCAGCTGGGTGGCAAGCGGGTGGCGGAGTCTAATTTATTTTTACCACAAACCGGCCGAAAGGATAGTACTCGAGAGGCTGGGCAGAGTCGCCGGCTAATTGTGGGTCCGATTATGTTTAAATATTTATTTTGATTGTTGAAAGTGAGCGGCGAGCAGCAATCCGAAAACTTCTCTCATTTACTCGCCGGCAAATCATTTGGTATTCATAAGAACTTGCGTACCCAGTCGGAACTTTTTGTGTTATTTATATTTTATATAATTTTATGCCTGCTGCGCATAAACGAAATTTATCCCATCGCATGCAAAATTACTCGCTCGTATTTGTTGGAGCCAAACGGAGCGGCAAGACAGGAGGCTTTGCTGCTTTGTTTTTTTTTTTGTTTCTGCGGACTTCCGCCCGAAATGGCTTGCGACCCAATTGATTTTCATTAGCCAGGCCAACATCCGAATCAAAATTCAATTTTTTTGTTGTATACATTCGCTGATTGTGTTTGATTGTGTTGTCTTGCCTCGTAATTCGCTGACTTTATTATGCCTTCTTTGACTTGCCAATAATTTCTAGTACTAGGCTGGCATATCCTTCATTGATTATTCCGTTTTATTTGCTCAACATCCCGGGGGCGGATGAGTGATTCGGTTAGAAACTCTTCTGGGTACTTGGTAATCATATTGTTCGAAAGGAGAGGTAATGGTAATGTACTTGTAGATGGGAGCCTCATTTTAGAGGTATACTTTAATTGCTGATTGCTTTTAAAAGGTGTCTAAAAAATTTATTATTTTAAGAAATACATTTTAAATGATGATTTTAAATGCTTAATATTCCAAATAATTTTGCTTTAAGTAATTTATGTGTTAACCCCTTGAACTTATTGAACTTATCATTTCTAAAACCACTTAAATACGACCATAACCCAAATATATATCTTTTCCGATTTCCGTTTTAATTTGGCCTGAATGTTAAAAGCGTGGGGGACATCCTTTCAGAGACCCCAAACAGCCCAACGAAAAAGCCGGCAATGAATGTGAAATAAAAGAGCCTGGAGTAAAGTGCAGAGGTAGATGCCGGGGATTGAAAAAAAGCAAAGTGTTGACGGCAAACTATTGAAGAACTATTGAAAAGTATTCAAGCGCAGGAGAGTCTCAGCTGGGCCGTGGACTAAATGGGCGACACGAGTGGCTATAGCTACGGCTATGGCAAGCACAAAAAAATGCAGGCGGCTCGGGGATGTGGACAAAAACAAAAATCCTTTCTAAAGCACTCAGCAGCCCGAAAAGCGTGGGTACACATTCACACACTCGCAGCATGCTGCTAAGATGCCTCAGTTAGTTGCACTGAAAAGAGGATAAACTGCATTTTTATCTTTAAACACACTTCAAGTGCCATAGGCTCCGGCTCCGGTCCTGTGTGTGTGTGTGTGTGTGTGGGCGTGGCAGCCTAACAGGCACGAAGCACAAGCACAAGTGCACGCGCACCTGTCGCCGAGTGTCCTGCGAGTGTGTGTGTGTGTGTGTGCCAGGCAAGTCGTATGCGGCAGGTGTGCTTTTGTCAGAGAGCCCCGTCCCGTCCTTGTTATTATTATGATTATTATTCAAGTCATCAACGACGGCCATAAAGCAAGTTTTTGGAGGAGCTGTCGCTGCACTTGACGCGCAGCGGCAGAAGCGCAGCGAACGGTGATGAAGAATCGTTAAGAACCGTTGAGATTCCCCGAGAATCCGGCGCCCATTAAATTTATCTGCTCGGATTGTGGGATTTGCCGCGCCCCGAGCATTAATCACCACCGTCGACCCTTTCTCGAAAAAACGGTCGATCGAAATGGGGAAACTATTTATGAAATTTGGCGGGCTTCGAGAGCGCGTTGCGATAAACGCTTGCCAGCCATTTGCCAGCCACACCCACTAGGACCTGTGAAGACATTACGCGATAAGCCTCAAGGTAACGACACTGCTGCCGGTTTCCTCTCGACTCCCATTTTATACTTTTTTTTTGGCAATTTATTGCCAACCTTCAGCAAGCGAACTATGCCAATTTCCGCCAGCAAGTTGCGAGCGGTAAGGGAAAGGCAGCTAAAAGAGGTTTGCATAACGGTAAGAATTAATTTTTTAACACGCATAGTGCTGGAAGGAGATGGAGAGAGATGCACTGCGAATAAAAGTGAGTATTTAATTGAGTATATTTGCAAGAAAAGTTGAGTCTTAGGACTTGAAGATCTCTTCAAAGCTCCTAACTAATTATTTTAGAAATACTTACAAAAAAACGTTTCTATTGACATAAATCGCATCGCTAAAATTATTATTAAATAATAAATTTAATATAATTTATTAATTCATATCAAAATATTGTTTTAAAAGTTATCTTGAACCAATTTAAATGAAAACATTTATTAATTTTAAGCTCTCAACATTCAATCGTACTTTAGAGAGTTTCTTTTCCCCAAGCTTCATAAAATTCTAAATTCTAGCCCTATATTTCCCTCAGTGCACTCACAGATATAAGGAAGAAGAAGCCCGCTGCGCGTTGACACTGATTTTGACGCATTGCTCCCAAAGGATGTGACCCAAAAAGTCAGTGCGGCAAATGAGCAAATGTAGGCGGCGGCGAAAGGGATGCGGCTACAGAAACCGGTTAAGTGTTCGCCCGTCTGAAGTGCTGGAAATCTGAGCACGAAATATGAGAGATGTCATGAAAACTGGGCAAACTAAGGAAGGGGGGGCTATATGTATGCAGGATATGGAAGTGGGATGTAGGTGCTCGTCCGCCTAGTCGTTAGCTGTGGTTTTTAATTTGCACCCGGCTGGAGAGAGAGGTGAGGTGAGGTCCTGACAAAGTGAAAGGCAGACACAGACACGGACACGGAGGGGCCCTGTGCAGTGTGGCAATCAGACAGTAGGGAGCCTGGCATTTTAATATGCAAATTGCACAGCCAGAACCAGAGACAGAACCTCAACCGAAACCAGAAATGAAAGTTATGTCAGGGGCAAGCCTCCCTAGCAATCCCTTTGAGGCAAAGGTGTTCCAGCGCACAGGCGCCAATTGATAAAGGCAAACTGGTTCAATGCCATGCCAAATGCCAAGAAAAAGTAAAATGCGAAAATCCCACAGAAGACAAAAACCCCAGCCCCGTCGAGAGTGGAAGCCAGCCCAGCCAACAAGATTCGCTGCAAGCGTTGGGCCAGTGCTTCACTGCGCAAAGCAAGAGGAAAGCTGGGCTGCAAAAGGAAAAATAAGGGGGAAATGCGAAAACGCTGAAAAGCATGTCAGTTTCATGCTCGCGGCCGCACTTAACATTATTTCTGCTGCACCAGCAACAAGAATCCACTTCTTTTGTGGAGAAACAACAGCAGCAGCAGTTGTTGCAGCGGCAGTAGCAGCAGCAGCAGGCAGCAGCAGGCAGCAGCAGGCAGCAGCAGGCAGCAGCGTGTTGATGTTCTTACATATAACGCATACGCCATGTGGTACGCGCCCCAGCAGGTTAAACTTAAATATTTAATGAAGCGTTTAATGTGCAACTTCCCGTCTCCTCCACAAAACTGTAACCCTTAAGCAGCCTTAATTGGCGAGACCCGGTTCCCTGTTCCATGTCCTCTTTCCCTGGTCCTCCTTCGGTCAAGCTAAAAACCTGCAAATATTTTCAACAAATTTTTGCCTAATGCAAAAAAATATTTTATTGTGCTGCCGCCGGCTGCCTTTTGCATAAAGGGGACAGGTGGGGCAGGCAGCTTAGTACAATAAACTTGAGCTGTGAAAGAAGTACTAAGAGTTTGCACTAAGAAAAAATGCTTAAAATCAAGAAAACATAATAATTGAATCGTATAAATATTGAACAAATTTAGACACAACATAAAACTTTACCCTGAAACTGATTAAGCATCTTGAAATTCTTATCTATTTTGTGTATCCCTTTTTCTCTGTGTAGTCACGGAGTAGCTGGAGGATGTTGGACTCTGGGCAAGCAGCCCAAAATATTTGCGGCGGTCCTCTAAGCCCAGGCATGCGGTTGGCCAGGCATGTGCAGCATTTCAAGCAGCGCACTTCGCACAGAGGCAAAACAATAATACACACGCCCAAAAGCACACCCAGGCGGACACACACAAACACAAACACACTCAAACAAAGGATGCGATGGCAGCCATAACATTTTTCGGACGCCCACCAAAAGGTAAGTAGATGCAGGTGCTGGCTTAGTGATGTCATGATCTGGAACCACGGCCAAATCAGGCAATAAATAATTTGTCCGAGAACTTATAGCAGTCAGAAGACAGATAAGAAATTGATGAAGTGCAATTATATAGGTGTTTGAATATAGATTTAGGTGAGAAACGTAATTCAGGCTATAAGTCAAGAGACTTCTAATAAGAAATGACAATTATTCGGCCGAGTAAATTATATAATTATTGCTGTCCTTGATAATACGAATATTAATGTTATTAACAACTTTTTTAAATGCTTGAATGAACTTTAAGCTGTGTTATTTATATTTGTTTATGTATTTAAATCTTAAAACATAACAAATAAAGTACTTTGGTTGGTTACTAAATATTTTGCCGAATGTAAATATTTTCCTACCTTAAAAAAACCCTTGTCTTCCACAATATTACACCAATTGTCAGCGTTTTTCTGGCCTTGTTCCCAGTAGACATCACTGAGCACTGCAGCCGCCACGGCGACAAAGCATTAAAACCTTTGCACGAACCTGCTGGCAATCTGGTATTCTCCGACCATTCAGGCTAGAACAATGCCCGTGGTTGGGCCTGTTAAACATTTAAAGTGAACAATGAAATATGCCCAGACTGGCCCTGCCCTTCCTTCCGCCCGTCCGCAATGCGTCGCCGCTCTCCCCTCCCTAACGGCCGGACGATTTACTTATTTACATCAAAGCCCGAGTCAAGGTGTTTTATGCTGTGTACTCGCCTGATGCGTAGTCGCACTTACAGGCGATGCAGCCTGCCTACCAATTACCCGCTGAAGCACCCAACACCCAGCACCTGCCACATGCCACTTGCCACCACCCCCAAGTCCACCCAGTCACACACACACACACCTCACGCACTTCAAGGGGGATGAAATAAAGGAGAGCCTTGCGGCGCGATAAACTTGCGAACGTAACGAAATTCGGTCAACAGCAGCCGCAGCAGCAACGTGTTGGCCACGCTTAGCGCTACTGCCCACATGTGGCCATAATTTTTAAGCGCCAAATGAGCGGCCATCCATTGGCCGTGATGTCTGGCATTTGCCGTTCGCTGTTCGCCGTTTGCCATTTGTACACCGGTCAGGCCAGTGTGACATTGTCCTGGGCCAGTCGACGCGGCTAAGGACACGATACCTTTGGGTCCTGGCCAAATGGCGAAACGCTGTTGCCACCGGACATGCGGGGGACCTTGCGATTTCTAACCGTAGTTGGTGGCCTGCTTGGGACTAATAGCTGAACGTTAAAATTAACAGCGTAATTGGGAGTGAACTCGTATAAATCGGTAAGTAAGTCTCAGCTCTCCCCCGGCGGGAACGTATTTCAGCCAGCTCTTATTTGGTTTAGCTCATTTCGATTTAGTTCATTGGGATTTCCCTGCACGATTCTTGACCTTTGCTTTGGCCCTAAATAATCAGAGTCAGACATTGGCAACCCTTTATGAACGGGTTTCTAACTGCCCACATCATTTGGAAGCCTTACACTTGGCCAAAAATATTGCTTTGCAGAAGAAGTTTGTTTGGCAGACAGTCTTTAAAATAATATAATAACTTTTATTATAATCTATAGTCGAAATCGCAATCACCATTTGGGTTTAAAACAATATAAGTTCTTATATTTCATAGTATTTATTCCCAGGAATTTATTTAATAATCTAACCTAATAGTTACTTAAGTAAAAACATTTAATCAACTCAAGTTACTAACGTAAATAAAGCCACGTGTCTGGAAATAAATAAACAATTTACCCAAAATATTTACACAGGACACACGCAACTTGAATGCAGCTACAAAACCCGATCACATATAGTATGTAGCATAGAGCATGTAGCATGCAGCAAGCGGCACAAAGTGGCAGGACAACACACACATTTTGTCAAAAATTCCTCGAAAGCAGACAAATGAAAGCCAAACAAAGCGGAGAAACAAAAACAGCAAAGATAAAGAGAGAGCGAGAGAGAGAGAGAGGAGAGAGGACAGCCAGAGGGAGGGTGGCGGCGGAATGAAACCACAATCGAGACCATTATCAATTACACGCACAGCAGGACACGGCGGCAGGACACAGCAGCAGAAGCCGGAGCAGAAGCACAAGCAGAAACAGAAACAGAAACAGAAACTGAAACAGGAAGACGGCTAGCAGAGGGAACGAGGAGAAAGAGGAGGAAGTAAAACGCAAACGAAATGAAAATACGCATAAAATTGCAATTTACATCAAATCCATTTGCACCCATATGTACAAGCACATACCCATACACCCACAGAACCCTACACACACATCGCAAAGTTACAAATAAAATTCATTCACACGCATAATGAAACTCGCTCTTTTTCCCAGGCTCTCTTACGCATCCCTCGCCGTGCTCCTTGCTCCCCCAGAACTGCACGGGGATAACAACAAGCCTGAAATAAGGACAACAATGTTTCGAAATAAACAAACAAATGTGACTGGACAGTCAAGAGGGGGGATGGAGACTGGGGGGGCGGGTGCGATTTCCCGATTAAGCACACGCATCCATCGACTGGATCGCTGGAGAGTTTTTTTTCAGGCCGGAGAAAAATCCACGCCCTATATGTAAATTATTAGCCAGGCCACTTTTTGTCCGCCCAACTCGCGGCGACACAAGTCCCTGGAGTTTCTGGCGAACACTTTTGCGGGCGGCTGAGAAATGGTGGCCAAAAAAGCCGGAGAGACACCCAAAAAAGGGAGATGGGGATGCTCTCGTTTTGTAGACTTCTGCCATGTGGCTTTAAGTAAAACGCCCTTTTGGAGTCACAGCTAAGAGAAGATACATCAAAGAGAGTTTGGATTTGTTATTTTTATGTGTTGGTTTAAATAAAGTTTATGTAGAGAGTCCTTCATCTGGTTTATAAGATAAATCCAGGTAAAAAAAGGTAATGCCTGAAAAATAATACCCCTTAAAGGATGTCTTACCTTTGAAGCTCACTAACAAAAGAGCTAGAAATTCCCAAAACCATTGCCTACTTACTGGCCGAAAGAGAGTCACAGCTCCTGTATCTCAGAGATCCAGCGGCAAAGGGTGGCTGCTGCTGTGCTCTTTCGCATTTGTCGCTTTGTGGCCCAGCATGCGCAGAGCGGCCAAGAGCGACGGCGACTGCCACACGACCACATCCCGAACAGCATCCGCTCCAAAGAACCAGCGGCGGCGGCCCCAGCTGCGAAAAAGTCTGCCGTGCAGCGGCGGCCATCAGTAGTTGCCTCAGAGCCCGCGGGTTGAAGAAATCGTACGCATCGAGCGAGTGACAAGCGCCGCGTCTCACCAAACAAAGAAAAGAAAAAGCAGAGCCCAAAAATCAAGCAAAAAAAAAAGAAAAAAGAATAAAACAAACAACAAAGAGTATTAAGCCAGCTTACACTGACACAAGAAAAAACAGAGCCAGTCCAACGAATATTTTGTGGTTGCAAAAATATAATTATAAACCGAAACGAATATGCTGCCAGAAATCGCAGGCAAATGAGCCCACTGGCCCACGGCTCCCATCAGCGGCTGCTGCAGAGCAGCGAGTCCGAGCCCGGTCCCGCATCAGCATTCGCATCAGCATCCGCACCAGCATCAGCATTTGCCTCATCAGCCGCATCATCCTCATTCGCATGCCGCCGCGTATCCCTGTGTGAGTGCCAGTGCCTAATCGAAGCGGATCGCCCGCAATTGCAGTGTACGGCGTCCGCCAATCGCATGCCAGCAAACTAATCCAGAATCGCGTCTAAAGTTGAGTTTCGTTTCCGGGCTCCGGTTCCGCCGCGCCTCTCCCAAATCCGTTGGCCAAGTCTTAGTCTCGCTCGGTAGCAACTCCTTGGTCCTGTGGCAAGTCGCGTTGCGTCGGTCGTCCGTTTCTCAGACATTTTGTGCTGCTCGAATATTGATGCCGATGCCAGGCAGCCGCCCTGTAATGTAAGTTACGGTGCCATGTCCCTGCCCCACTGCCACTCCCACTCCCACTCCTTGATTAATCCTGCCCCGTTTCAACCTGCTTAACTGTTGCTCCAAACGTTGCCGCAACGTTCAACGCCCCAGACAGCAGGACATGCAGACAGACAGACAGGCAGGCAAACAGAGGGACGAAAAGGCGAAAGGACGAACGCACAGGCTCAGGGGGGAGCTTCGGAAATGTGTGTCAGTGTGCGAGCTCACTGTACTTGAGTATTGAGGCGAAGGCAAGCTGAATGTTTATGGCATACCAAAGTCGTGAAATGGTTAAAAAATGATTCCATCGCTTGCGTTGGGCACATAATTTATTCCCGGAAAGAAATAATATTTTCTTCTCTGAAATCATAAGAGGAATGTCAGTTAAAAGTAAAGAAATACATAGAAATGCTAATAAGAATTTTTAGTATGATAATAACTTGAAAATAAGGCACTTTTAATAAATTCTTATATTAACAAGAACTTATAGACAACTTAATCATAAAAATGTTTTTTTTTTTAAATGCCAATTATCCTTCTTAAATCTTCCTAAACAAATTTTGAGTACCCCTATATGGTTGCTTTAATTTAAAAATACTCTAAAAATAAATCTTTCAAGAACCTTTTTATTTTCATCATAAATTTAATGGCTCATCTTAAAGTACAATTATTCTCTGGCTCATTTAATCACAATTCGGTGACTCGTATAAACAAATGCTGCCTGGGCTCGGTTCACATGTCTAGGCGGCCTTTGTGTTGATTTTCTCATTTTATTATTACCTCAAACGTTTTTCTCGTTTGCTCTAATGAATACGCTCCGACCTGTTATCCCAGTTTCGTTGGTGGCCACCTCTCCTGCTCCTTTCCTCCAGTCACCTGCAACCAGCAACCTGCTGGCAGCTACCTACAAGGTAGCACATTACCCATACGACAGGTATGCCAGCAGCCAACCAGTCAACCAGCCAGTCAGACAGACAGACAGTCTCCCTACTCGTCGCGCTTTTCCTTTGCCTGGCTTTCCCCGCTTTTCCTTTTTCGCTTTTCGTTTCGTTGCGTTTTTGTTTTCGTTGTTATTGTTTTTAACGCAAATTCCCACTTGCTTAGTTGCCTGTTCTGGGTTGTTTTTTGTGTGCATGCTGCTGCCATTGTCTTTGCCGTGACACACAAATGTAGCTGAGAACATTTTTATATATATATTCTGAACAATTGCTAGCACAATTTTAGCACAGAAGCAAAGGTTTTTACAAGGTTTTACAACATAATACTAGATATTTTTTGAAGGTTTTCAAGGATGTCTAAGAATATAAATGTAAAGGGTTGTGTGGAGAATTTCTTAGTTTGGCAATTAAGTGAAATTGTAAACTATTAATAGATTCATATTAAAGATATTCCATTTTTTAAATCTCAACTTAACTTAGCTAGTTGCGCTTCTGCACTTTTCTTAAAGTTTTCTAGTCTTTAAAACCATGTCCGAACATTCCTCAAATTATTTCTTGTACTCCTATTGTTTTAACCTCAACTGTATTATCTTTACTCTCCCTTGGTTCTGTGACGGTCTTTGTGAGACGCCATTGCCATCTTTGTGCTCAGCGTCTTGTTGTTGTGCAAATATTTGCCTTTTTTGAAGTTGATTTTCGGTCTTCGTCTGAGCGCCTTTTGTTGCTAGCTCAAGTTCCTCCACAAAATCGCCCCATGCCATGCCAATATGCTGATGAATCGTTGCTAAATTGAATATGGAGTGTTTATTTATATTGGCCGGCAAGTGTCACGCCCGCCACCCCGTGTCCTGCGCTCAGCAAATAATTTGAAATTGATGTATTATCTTGGACGGAGCGTGGCACAATTGTCTCAGACTCAGACTCAGTCTCAGTCTCATTCTTAGTTCGCGACGACCAAGGAGCTTCCTTTTATGGTGCTGCACGCTTAAGTAGTTTGTGCAGCGCAAACAAAATTAAGCAAGTTGCAAGTTGTTTGGACAAAAGTTGCTGTCACAATTGTTATTTCAGCGCTGCGCAGCGAGCGGGAAAGCTCGGGTAAACAATTTATAGAATAAACGATAGGGCGGGCCAAAATACTCTGTCAGAGACGCAGATATTAAAGCTGACTTTGCCCCCCGATCAATATACAAATGAATCAACGCCAAAGGGGACACCGGAGAGTCGCAGACAAAAACTGGCGGAAAATGTAGAAAATTCCAAAAAATATATTTTCTGCACTGCAGACGCAATCGCAATCGTTATTTATAACTGAGAAATCTGTCACAGAGCGCAATTCGATTGTGGCTGAAGTTCCCATAAATTGCTTTGTCGCTGGCCATCGCAATTTATAGCATACTTTCTGGGGGCTTCCGCCGCACAGCCATGCAGCCGGAACTCGCCCCGACTAACTAAATATTCAAGCCAGCTCATTAGTCCCGGGGATTCCCTTGAGTAGAAAGGCTCTGCCGCAGGCAGAGCAAAGCTCTGAAAACGTGCTGTTGCATCAAATCTGCGCTTTAACTCGAGTGCATTATGCGCCATTCCATTTTCATTTCCATTTTCCTGGAGGAGAACTCCCGGACTTGGAACCCGGGAGTCGGGACTCGGGAGTCGGGACTCGAGGACCATTGTTGCTGGCGATGCACTTAGCTGACCTGCAGCGCCTGAAAAGGAGTGCTCCACTCCCTGCAGCTTTTTTGGTTGAAAAACTGCCCGCATTGCTGCTCCTTTATGCTCAGATACAGATGCTCAGATACACAGATACAGATACACAGATACATTGCCGTCGCTGTCGCTGTAGTAGTAGTGGCTGATGGACATTTGCTGGCAGCTCTTGTGCCTTCGTCGGGCTCCGTCCCTTTATGCGCCACAAATGAAAATGCAGACAGACAACGGGCGCCAGCCGACGACAGCGGCAACAGCAGCAGCAGCAGCAGCAACAACATCAACAACAACAACAAGAGCTACATCGGCAGCCACGACAGCGCCGTCTGACGATGACGTCGCATTTCTGGAGACAATGAAACAAACTGAACCCGGCACAGATCCCAGCCGAGTTCGTTGACAACTGTGTCTCCACGTCTCTCTATTTTTCCCTATTCCCCTCTCGACACTTCAAGAAATATATTTAAATCAAAAAAGGATGATTAGCAAGAGGCCTAGTTTGTATAAAGTTAGACGAGCAAAAGAATATTTTTAATAACAGTGAGGAATATATAAATATAAATACATATAAAATGTCAACCACCTTTCGAATTCTGCCCTTCAGGATACCAGAGAAAACCTAGAACTGGTCAACTCATACACATTTTCGCTCTCTGCATATTTCTATTTCTAGTTGCTGCCTTTCCGCATTTATTTAACATGCATTTGAATTATGAGCCAGCTGAAAAGGATAAACACAAAAAAATAACCGAGCAACTTTGGCTTTAATTCATAATTATTTTTATGTCAGCGCACTCATTAAGAGTTGCATTTGTTGCTGGTGCTGTTGCTGCTGCTATGCTTTTCATTCCATTTTCTGCTGCCTCGTCCTGTGCTTTTCTCCCCTTTTCCCATTTTCCTCTTGCATTTATCCTGGCTTTGTCATTTGCATTTCACATTTGGACTCCTTTTTGCATTTCAAACGCTCCAGCTGCACATTTCGTTCTTTTAAATGGCCCAACGGTTTCTGCCTCGTTTTGCCTTCTGTGGGACTCTTAATTGCAGTTCTCAATTACTGAATGAAAAGTAATAATAAATTGGACGGCACATGAACTTTGTCCATTCGCTTTAATCGAAAGAAAACACTGCAACTGCATTTTAAATCTGCTTTAATGAATATGACAATAGTTTACCCGAACGAATTCCTTCCAAAATTGAACTCGTTCAGCTTTATTGCAATTTAATAACTCAAAAAATAAAAAAGAATTTAATTTTCCCCTGGCAATTTGTCAACTGGGTGTGGCCCCTGAAAAGCCCCGACCAAAGCAGCCCGGCTTCAGATACACACACTCTACCGGGCACATATATAAGTCTGTGTACATATATAAATTATCATTGCCAGCCAAAACTCAACTACGATAAATTGCCAGGCAACGGCAGCAGCAGTCAGGCAGCAGTGAGGCAGCAGAGGAAAAAATCTATAATTTACACAAAATTCGTTTCCGCATGCGAACGCTTTTCCAATATAAATTGTTCCCATTCTGCTTGCCGCTCACCCAACGCTTATAACATATTCATATTGATGCCACCAGAAATGGCCATAATCGCCCTCCCAATCCGACTGGCGACCTTAGACAGCTCCCGATAGGAAGTGTGCCAAGTGAATGCCGAAAAAGGGTCGGGTCCTCGACTAGTTGGCAACTGTTTCTGGTTAATTTAATTTATGTACAGTGCTTTTGGCTGCCAGCTTCCGTCCGTTTCCCGGCTAATTGATAGTATAATTTCCATTAACTTTTTGCAGTGATTGTTACTTTGATTCCAGCAGACAATGCCAAGTTTTATTTAGTTCATTAGCCTGTATTTTTTAAGCGATAGTACAATGACTTCCATAACAGATTTATAAGATAGGAAAATACAACGTTTTTAGGCTGCCAGGGACAACTTTTCTTTGCCTAATGCAGAACTGAGAGTAGTTCCATTTTTTAATTTAAATAATGGTTTCGCCAACAGCTAGAAGCATTCCCAGTACTTCCTTGTCTAAAAATTCATATCAAATTTTTGCAGCCATACCGAATTTCAAGACTGCTATCTGGAATTGCTTCAAACAAACACCATCAACAAACACGAACCATAACCAGCCAGAACCACATCAACAACATCAACAAAGTGCTGCCAGCAACATAAAACGTAATCAGGAATTTAAGTAAAAAACGCAAAGAAACCGAAACAGCAGAAAAAATAGAAAAAGAAAGGCAGGAAGGAAGCCGAAAACATGTTTATGGAATTGTCATTGTTAACGAGCAACTGACGACGCAACAGCTCAAGGCATGTGGCAGCAGCAGCAGCAGCAGCAACAGCAACATCAGCAGGAGCAATACTGAGCGGCAGCAGCAACACAGTAGCAGCAGGAGCAGCAGCAGCAGCAGCAATCGAGTAGGGAAGCGGCAGCGGGAGCAACAACACTCCGTAGGTAGAGGTGTGTGCTGCTGTAAAGCAGCACCATTGCTGCCATTAAAATAGACGCCGCGGCGCAACAGCAACGCTGCCGTCGTCACAATCAACGCCAGCGACAACACCATCCACATCATCGCCATCGCAGACGACGACGGCGCAGCAGCAACAGCAACAGCAACGGCAACGGCAACGGCAGCAACATCAGCGGCAGCCTGTTGGGCATTGTGGGCGTGGCAAGCAGCTGTCCCTTGTCCCAACTCGCCACTCAGCAACTAATCGACGATTCAGGCAGCAGCAACAACACTGGCGACGACGACGGCGGCGCAACAGCAACATCAACGCAGCAGCAGCAACGTCAGCAACTGCAACTGCAACATCAGCAGCAACAACATTGCAGCCGGCAACATCAGCAACGAGCACGACGGCGACGCTACGACGGCCTGTCATCTGTAGGCAATGCAACGCGCTGTGCAGCAACGGTGAGTACATTGACCACGATATAAAATATATTATTTACGAGAGATATTTTCCCATAACTAATGGCCGTTAATTTTACGAAACCAAATGAGCGTCGATTTTTTCGCAAATGTTGATGTCCCTAAATGTGTCTTAAGTCCTACACAGATTTTAAATTTTTTTTATGCACACTTAAAACTCCCAATACCAATAATTTTTGGGGACATTGGCCCCCCAAAGACCTGGTAAAGATGTCCTCCTACGCGAAACTCAATTATCGCATCTTTACAAGTTACTTCCGAGAATTTCCCACGACCATTACGTGATCTCGTGTCAATCTTGCCACCAGCCCCGAGGCCAACTGTAGGAGACGTGAATGCGAACGTGAATCTGTGCCGCGACGCGACTCGGGCCTTCGCCTGCCCATTAGCTGTCAGGTTAATGCACCCAAAATGTTAATAAAACACAAACACACACGAACGGAGCGGCGCACATATGAATTTATGATAAGCACACGCAGGGGGCATAGAAACCCAGGGAGTTGCTTGCTACTTGCTCCCGGGTAGCTGGGCAGAGGGACTAGGGTGTGGGAAACAGGCACTTTAAAGTTGCGACAGCGTGACGTGGGCAAACTTTCAGCGCGAGTTGTGCTAATGAATTCCCCAGCACACGCCCTGTCAATGTATCTGTGCCTCTGCAACGGTTTAGATGTTGTTGTGTCTGTGAGCACAGAGAAAAAATTAAGTCTAAGAAAGGTTATTTCATTTCAAAAGGAGACTTTAAAGAGTTTTTTGAACTGACCTTAGGAATTCCTTTTTTAGAATAACAAACTTTACATTTACTACAACCAAATTTATATAAATGCCTTGTCGCTTTTTAACCGCTTATAATGCCCAGTTTCTCGTAGTGCACCTGTATCTGTGTCCATGTATCTGAGTGTGTGCCACCGACAGTCGTATAATTTCTAATGCGATGCTTTTATGATCGCTACGCACACACAAACACACTCGGAAAAACACCCACGGGTGCTGATGCTGCCACGCACGTGCCTCAGCCTTCTAGGAAATACTATATATCTAAACGGGTGTGTGTGTGTTTGTGTGTGTGTGTGGAAATTAAAATGCATAAAAGGATAGCAGTGTTGCTGCTGCCGCTGACAAACCACAGGCCCACATCGAAGCCGCTGGCTGTCAGCAACATTGTCATTGTAGGCAAATTTCGCCAGAGACACTGCATCGACCAAAAAAATAGAAACACGGGCCAAAGAGAAAATAATAAAAAAAGGGAAAAAAAAAGAAGAAACGATGAAAGCGAAAACCCCTGACAAATTGTACTGCAGGGAAAATTGTGATTTTCGCGCTCATCAGCAGCGGCAACAATGGCCCCAAGTGCACGTGTTGCAGGGCAGGCCACGTCTGGTTTAATTTTAGCACCGGTGCCATAGCCCCGTAGATGGATCCGGATACCTCAGCTGAACCGAGCCGGTGCCGGTGCCTACTATGTACTACTACCACCTTGACACTACAAAACGGGGCGTATACGTAATATACGCTGCATACTATTAGGCGCTCATAAAAAATGTAACGCTGTCGCATAAAAATAGATGTCGAACCCCTGTGCTGGTGCCAGTTCCTTGCTCTTGTTGTTGTTATTCTTGTTGTTGTTGTTGTTGAGGCTAAGCGAAGAATAAAACATGCATAATGCCCCCAATGTTGTTGTCGCCATCATCAGCATTTGAGTTATAAATTTTTATATGATTTGAGCACGACTTGTACCATAATTACGTTGGTGTTTGTGTGTGCTCCTGTGTGCTGGTGTATATATGTGCCTGCTTAGGTATCATAATAAAATGTTCAACATTTTATGGCCGCACTTCAAGTTTCGTGTAGTTAGTGTTGCCTCGGCCAAGTTAAAAACATCTTATAGGCGACACGGAGAAAAATAATAATATTATGTCGCTTGTTATTGCCATCAATACCATGAAAATCTAAACATTTGGATTAGTTATATTAGCCAAGTTTTTGCAACTATCTATGGGGATTCTTTGTTTATTTGCTTTATGAATACTCATCTGTACTCAAGACATGTTAATGTTTTGATATAATTATAAATTTCTTTTTAAGAGAATATATTATACAGATTCATCAAAAACTATATCACTTTTATAAGTTCCTGTTAAGCTTTAATATGTCCTGTGATAGAACATGGCACTGACACGTTAATATCCCACAAGCAATCGTTATTTCGATACGAGTAGATGCAGAGTTGATGGCCAATTTGGTGCTACTTTTTTCCGTGCACTTTCCTGGCCATGTGTGTGAGTGTATGTCTGCCTCTGTGATTGCGTCCTGGCCGGAGGCAGTTTGGCCCGAGGGCGGAGGAAGCACCGATTATTATTGGCAATCAAGTGGAGTGCCATCTTGCCTTTGGCTAGTTCAGTCTCTGATTGCAGTCGGCATGTCAGAAAAGAGAGAGAGAGAGAAAGAGAGCTGAGAAATTGCTCCTTTGGGTTGCTTTCCAGTCAAAGGCCACAGGCGGGGCACATGCACTGGCGCAGATATCAGATTCCGGTTGGAGAAAGCCGCTCCCAAATGGAAATCAAATCAATCCAGGAAGTCTTTCTCAGGTTGATAGAGCTACGATTTCGGGTTAAATATTTTTACGTTAGCCCCACTTGGCTGTCATCATCAGTATTCGCTACCAAAAATCCAATCTATTCTGCCTCCAATATTGCTTTCGCAGTTCATAAGCCAGGAGCAGCAGCAGCGTGTAATATGCCTTCGATAACATTTTGCTCGTGTGACAAATTTGTGTCGCAGCCCAGAAGAAATCGAATAGAAAGCGCTTGAGAGAAACAGGAAAAGTTTCCATCTCAGGAAAGAAGGGTCTGCTGCCTGCTGCTGGCAAAAGGACAAAGTGTTAAATGTTGACATGTCATGACATTGCAAAGGCCTGAGCGGTGGGAAGACCAACCAACTAGAGGAGGATGGACGCTTCCTGGACACCAGGAGACGACGATGAAGACTTTGGCTTGGTCAACGGCCGAGAGATGGAGGCTAAGAGAGAGAGAGAGGGAAAGGCAGCATAGCCGGAACGAGCGGCTTACGTGCTGACAGCTGACAGGCGAACCAATGAACTACGATATGACATGGCCGCCATTTTGCCTCATTCTGCTGGAATAACATTTGCTCTGAGCCTCTGTGTGTATGTGTTTGTGTGTATATGTTTGTGTTTGTGCGGAACATCAACTAATATTGTCAACGCAACATTCGACTTGTTATCCCTTCCGCTTGTCTGGCTTCCTCTTCTTCATCTCGGCTTAATTTCGTTTTGAACTCCTCGTCGGCCATTTTGTCCGCCTCGCCATCTCCCCGCCTCGCTGACGCTGTCTCCGTCTCCGACTCTGTCTCTGTCTCTGTCAGTTATTTGCAGAAATTTATTGAAATTGTTTGTCAAATTCCGTTTACTTGTTTTTCGCATTTTGCCAAAATTTCCTTCTCTTCTTTTTTTTTGCCAGCACACCAAATGATGACAAGGACAACCAGGCTTCCTCCGATGTCCTCTTGCGCCATTTTCTTTTGCTCTGTCTCCTTTCTCTCCTCTTTTTGTCCGCATTTCAGCTGTATATGTATGTGTGCTTGGCATGGCAGTTAATCTAAGAACTCGAACTCGAGCGGGGCTATATGGCCGCTTCGTGCCATATCAACTATAAGTTGGTCCTTAGTGCTACCCCGTCCTCGCTCCTTTTTATAAGTTGGCGCTATAAAATGTTGCGCCAGCAGTGTTTGTTTTTGCATGCAATTTTCGCATATCGCAGCTCACTTTCCTCTCTCTCTTTATTCTTATTTTTTGGTGTCTTCACTTCAGTTTTAGGACGAAATAAATAGGACGCCGGCATGTATATAAATATATTCAAGAAGCGATTCAGGACTTTATTGATGTTGCTTGAATTTGAATGACATTGTAAAATTACACGCAAATATATGCAGCCAGCGAGGAAAAAGACAAGTACTCCTAGCTCTGAATATCGACGCAAATGCATGATGGAAAGAGTTCTAAAAAAACACACACAGAGTAAAAAGGAAGAGAAAGAAAGAAATTTGGTGTTCTAAAAAGTTTTATGTGCATATCTATTACAACTTCCAGGCTATGTGTGTCATATCGGACAACTGTCACATACAAACACTGGGAAGCGAGTGTCTGTATGTCTTTGCATGAACCATAATAAAATTGGCTTTGGGTTTGTGCAAGTAGAGAACTTTTGTGGGTTGTTTTTGAGCCCATTCTTGGCTCCATATGTCTTATGTAAGTTGTTGAAAAAATGTGCCAAAATTATTCCCCTTTAAGCATGACTATATAATATAATTCTTCTCTACTAAATTCTACTTCAATAACTTGATTTATCCCAAAATACTTGATTGGCTGAACTTCATTCACCCGAGTTGATTGTCACTCTTCAGATTTCCTCCTTTCAGGCTTCTTGGCTTAGCCAGGCACCCAGAAGTAGTGTCATGTTCTTTGTCGAACCCTTTAAGCCCAATCTCAGGAAGTTTTTTGCCCCTCTTTCAAGCCAACTTAGTGGGCTTGGTACATGAAGGACCGAAAATTACACGATAACACGGCACCGAGGACACTCATCTAAATATAGGCTAAGGCCATAATAGGCTCAAGACGCTTTCATTCAACACTTTTTAGGCGGCGGCACAAAATGGCGCCAGCATGAAAGCAATTCGCACCCAAACCCACACCCAGCCCAGGAACCCATTCACAAGACCAAGGAAGGCGGCAGGACAAAAAAGGAGTAGCCGCCGACACACGCACGTAAGACAAAAGGACGGGCTGGCTTGAAAATGAAAAAGAAAAAAATGAAGGAAATGAAACGAACCCCTTTCAAATTTCCATCGGATTTTCTTTGTTTTTTCTTCGTACACTTTTCGCCTGCCTACTGGACAAAAGGTAGCTGGCTGCGTGCTTTCATTTAGAAGGATATTCCGGCCAGGTGGACCAAAACTGAATACGAAATCCCGGCAATCCCCGAAACAAGTGAAACAAGTATTGTGTGCCAAAAATAAAAATGTCAATTTGCCAAATGTCGGCGAGCGGAAGTTTATACTCCTCTCGGTGCTCGGTGCTCGGTGTTCTCGGGTGCAGGTAGGAGAAAATAAAGAAGAAAAACCGAAACAACTTCAAAGCCGGAGTTGAGAGAGAGCGGTGTCAAAGTTACCACAGCAACCACCACCGACAGTGCAAAGTAATTTCCGAAATATTGTACTCAGGCACTCGCCCTCACAACCCCAAAAACGCGGGGCTACACGAAAGCCAACCCCCAAATCCGAGAAAGAAACCACTTTAATTTCCTCTGGCTCCGGGTCGAGGCACGGAGCCGGATCCCCCTGTATATATGTATATATGGGGTATATCTTTCGCACCAGTCGCATTCATGCGGGTTCTCAAAATGATTTGGCTAGGAAAAACCCTTTGGTCCTGTCCGCCATGGCTCTTTTGCTTAAGCCTTTAGTTTAAAGTGTATTTAATTTAAATGACTTAAAGGCCAGCAAATTGCTCTCCCATACGGAGGGGTGGAGCGGAAAAGCGGAAAAGCGGTCTATAATGAGTTGAGCTGCCGCTTTTCGGGGGTTGGCTGCGGCAAAAGTTTCCACCGAAGACCAACAAGTTCGGCGGCAAAGGCCTGAAAGCTGTCAAATTGTATGGCAACCAGAAATGTTGTAAGGACCCTTTGGAAAGTTTCACAAAACCGGTTAAAGCTTAACTGCCGCTGCCGTTGCCGTTGCCGTTGCCAGGACTTGCATTTGACGTATCGACCGACGAGCATTTCGGTTAGCCTGAGACTCTCTCGTTTTGCCAAAAGGTAAATTTATAAATGAAATGGCCAAGGAAATGGAGTTCGCCTTTAAAATACTCCCACGATTCTTCCCTTTCAGCAGGACTCACTGGCCAATTTCCTTGCACTCGCAGGGAGGCAGGCAGGCAGGCCGGCTGATTTCGGTTCGTTGACTGGAAGCAGTGCAATTCGCGCGTGCAACGTAATAAACTGTCTTGGCTGGAAAAGCGGCAGCAACGCGGGGAGCAGGGAGTGCGAGGTGGAAAAGCCCGTTGAGGAGGCGGGCAGAAAACCGCAGTCAGCATCACACAGCTCCATGCCCACGGGTGAGAAACAGCAAACGATTCCTGGGGATCCTGTATCCCGGCCTGGCTGGCTGCGTTTAAAAACTTACTTCCTTCCGGTTTGTTAGGCGGCACAAATTGCACGGCGGCCAGGGAAACTCGAAAGGGGGTAAAGGGAAAAGCGGAAAATGCCAAATGCAGTGATACAAATGCGATTTTCTGGCAGCGCCGAAAGCGGAAGAGGTGTGTAACATACACACTTTCAGGCACACAGGACCCGCAAATACACAAAGTGGCAGGCAGAGATTTAAGGCTTTGCCTGCTGACACTTTTTCAAGTTGATGGCGCCGCCATACACACACAGAGCAGACACACCATGGCTCACACGCGTTACACTCTATTTGGCAGCGAACCCAACTCAAAATGCCGTGGCGGAAATTATTGAACGCACTCACACACATGCGCCGATAGCCGGAGTAAGGCGGAAAAGCAAAAAGCAAAAAAAAAAAAAGAAAATCGAAATACGAAAAAACGAGAGAAAAAACGAGATTCACACACATTAAAAATGCAAAAAGTCAACGACTGCGCAGGAAAAAGCCACTGAAGCTCAGCTGAGCATTATAATGCGAGAAATATATTCATGCGATTACAATAAGAATCGAATAATGCGGATACCCTTTACTACCCGAGAGTGTGTGTGTGTGTGACGAGCTAACGCCTCTGATTCTGCCACTGATTCCGGGAGCAAACCGCGCCGGAAAGCCAAAGGACCTCAGATAAGCCAGAGTGCCGGGGTGAAGTACCTGAGGGCCACGAAATCAATGCAAGTTGGGCCTCAATCATGGAGATATGATATTGCCTTGATTTATGGTTATTTTCCATTTAATTGAACAGCAGATCAGCACAGGAGTTTGCCTTAAAGCTCCACTCCTTCGATATATATGTAGATACAATAAATAACCAGGCGAGCATAATAGTAAGCGGTTTCTTGGCTCATTGCCGTGCTTGCATTACGCATACGCCGCGTGGTGCGGCGCGGATTGGCATCGATTTGCTGCCACATTTCGATTGCTGTTTTTACTCGTTTCCCCATTTTTTGTTGTTTCTTTTTTTGCAGACAGGCCATAAAGAAATATTTATGCGACGTCATTGGGGCATCATTTAAGTCGTTTGTGCGGGAGTATCTTCGACACGGAGGGAAAAGTCAAAGTCTTTTATTACCAGAGATTGATTTCTTCATAAAATTTTAATAAAGAAACTGGCTTAATATACCGGAAAATAAAACCTACTTTAATGGAACGAATTCTCTTAAGAACTATTTAATGATTTTTTTATAGGAAAACCTTTAATGTATTTTTTTCCGTGCTGTATTTTTTTGTTGTGTTCAAACGTGTGCTGGAAAACTCTCTGCCCATCTGTGTTGGGATTAGGCCGAGCCTTAATTTGAATTTAATTGAAGCCCCGCTCGATTCTCGACGAAGGGCAGCGGCAGGTGGATGTTGGGAGGTGGGATATATCCCGGGCATGCCATTGTAACTGGCACATCCAATTAATGGTGGCCGAAACTAGCGTCGAATGTGTGTCGAGTGTTCGTACAGAGACTGTTAAATAAAATATGGAGGCGAGCGGCAGAGCAGAGTCGAGACTCTTGTGCTTGGCCCTTTTTTCGCTCGAGCTTGTTTGTTTGCCGCTTGTTCGGCTTTCGTTTACTTTTTCCTCGCTTTTCCCAAGCTTTTGCCAGCAGTTTTTCTTTTTGTTGTAATTTTTTCTTTTTTTTTTTTTGCGTCCTCCTTCGTTTTGCACATAAAATGGTTGGGGGGAAAAAAATGCGTGTGTGCCACTTAAGTTTACATTTTCATTTGCTTGCCTCAATGACTTTTGCCGTTTACAATCATTTTTTCCGCTCCCTGGCCCCAGCTTCCAGTTCCCAGTTCCCAGTTCCCAGTTCCCAGCTCCCAGATTGCAGCTCGACGAGACTCGGCGACTCCCCAATATCCGCTCCCCCAATGGAAATTGCGCATTAAATTAATTTTCAGCTTGTTTGAAGTTCTGACCCGGCCAAGAGTAGTGGAAACAGCAGTAGTAAAACCGGCAAATAGAACATAAACTCGTGTAGTTTATGCCAGCTGCATGGCTTGGCTTGGGTGTGTGTTTGCGGCGAGCGAAGCAATTCGGCATAAGCCAAGTTGTTCGGTGCTCATGGCTATTAGCTTTGGTTTTTTAGTGCGTTCGCCTCGAAAAATGAAAAGCCAGCGCCGGCGAATAGTAAAATGTCAGCGTAAAACTGTAATTTATGTGCATGTGTGAGTTCGGGGTTTTTTGCCCCAAAAAAAGAAACCAGCAACCGAAAAGCGAAAGCCCAAAAACTGAAACAGAAACAGAAACCGAAAAAGCGAAACCTACTAGCCTTTTTATGCGCATTTTATACCGTGGCTGCCTTTTGATGCCGCCGTGGTCTTTGGGTTCGTTTCGGTTCCTTGCCTACGTACATCAATCAATTCATTGACTCTGCTCTTGGGCATAAAACCCGAAAGTATTCGCAACAGGAGAAACTCTCATAGCCGGAGTAATAAAACTTTTGGCCAGCCTAGTCCCGACTTGATATACACAATGCAGCAGTAGCAGCAGCACCTTCCGATCGATATGTGTATAGTTTTATGTGCCAGCAGCAGGCAGCACACAGTCACAGTTACAGTCAGCGCCATGGCTGTAATTCATGTGCCGCCATCAAAGTAATCCCTCTGGCATAATATCAGTCAAGGGCAGTGTGAGCAACGACAGCCAATGCCAATAAAACTAACAAAAAGGGGCCGCCTTTCACCAGCCAGGCGAAAGTTTCGAGCACCGCCAACGTTACCGGAACTTTTTCTCTCTCACAGGCACAGGCGCAGGATAATTATGGGCGAACATATATTTATTCTTAGGAACTCCATGGAATTTATTTATACTTTTAAGTTCACTGAAGCGGGGAGCAGCCTTCACTGCTATGTTGTATATTTTTTTTTTTGCTAGGTCCCGGTCCCTCTGAATGTCGATGAAAAAACTATTAATCACAGAGCCTTCCGAATCGCAGACAACGAGCCGAGTCAGGCCAAAGGCTTGGGACGAGAACAGGACCCCGGCCAGGACATATTCACGCCACACTTGTTAGCAAAAGGGCAGGAGTGAGGAGGCCGGGATTCGGGCCACGTTTTTGTTGTGTAAACAACAGAAACGAACGTTCGCATAAATTTTTCGTTCTGGGGGCCCCATAAAAATTTATATAATTGAGCCGCGGCAGGCGCCTAACTGAAAAGCGGGCCACAAAAAGACCGCACAGAAGAAGAACAGGACAGAACAAAAAAATGAAACAAAAACGAAGAAAAAGGATGCCGGGACACGCAGAAAGGATGAGCCTGCCTCAAAAGGAAACTCAGTCCATCTTTGACGAGGGGGAATGTGAATGAAGGGAATGGGCGGCCGACTGCCCTGAGTGAAAGGAAAGTTTAAAGCAAATCAAAAACTCGACGATAAGCACGAGTTCAGCCAACAGTCACGCTGATTGGTATTTTCTGTTCCTCCTCTCGGGCCCAGCGCTTCATCATCGTTTCGTTTCGTTTCGCCCTTTTCCGGGGTAGACCATAAAATATTTCACATTTTCACTGGGCCCCCAAAAAACCGTCAGAAATTTGTGCTATGCGCGGCAAATATGCTAGAAAGTATTAAATGTGTAGCGCACTTTCTGGGGCAACATATTATCCTTCCCCCTTCTGTGAAAGTGTATGTGTGTGTTTGTACAACAAAAAAGGAGCTCTCGAAGCTGAGAACACCTGAATCCCAGAACGGTAACTGAAGAGCGCGGTAAACACGTAATTAAGCTTGAAAATGTCTCAAGGATTAGGCATTTCGCCTGTCTACGGCGCTGTCATCGGGAAACCGACACCCGAAACAGCCCCAAAACCAAAACCATTGCCACCGCCGACCCTGCGACAGCCATTGGCAACAGCTGTCGCTCGCTTATTATGTTTATTATAAATAATTTTGCAGCTGCTCACCGCCATTATTATATTGCATTTGTTTTGAGGAACCTGAAAAAAGAGAGAGGAAGTGTCCTAAAAAGAAGAATTATGGAGAAACGCTTTTCTAGAGAACTGAAATTAAAAGCATATTTTCTTCCTAAAAAGAATTTTTTAGTTTTAGGAAACTCTTATTGCAAAACCAAAAAACCCTTGTGCAGGGAAGGTAATGGGCCAAGGTCCTAAAGCCCCAAGCACGTACGTATATAGTTGCCACAGCCAGGCAGTAAATAAATACTTGAGCAATGACATGTCAACGTTAATAAATGATTAACTTGTCATTTGGAGCAGCGTGGCTCTAACGGGGGAGGAGTGGAAGTAACCAGAGGGTGGTGCTGGGGTGAGGCATGAGGCATGCTGCAAGTGTGTGTAATCTGCGGAGTCTTGTGTGTGCGAGTGGCTTGTTTGCCCGAATGTGTTGAGCGTTGTCTATGCCTGTCTTAGATTTCGTTTATGTGCGTACTTAAGTTGTCAGTTTGCATATTAGATACGAGTATCTGCAAATAGCCACCCCGGAACAGCCCTGCCCTGCCCCGCTCTTCCCGGACTCAATCAGAGTTATGTCACATGCGGCTCCCGAGTCTTGAGAGTCTTTTGAGTCTTTGGTCTCAAGGAAATAAAGTTTTCCCCTCAAGCCGCAAGCCTCAGCCACAGCCTCAGCCTCCGCTGTGATGTGTGTGCCTGGTCGCATAAATCTTCTAAGCTGGCCTTTCTCGCTCTGTAAAAACGAAGGCAGACATAATATTTATGATGTCAGGCCACTAACAGAGCTCTAAGGGGAAAAAAACTTGAACGAAATCAAGGAAATACATAATCATAACGAATCAAATGTCCTTCGGAAAAGAAGAAAAAGCAAAGGCAGGCAGCAGCACCAGAAGTGGAGCCAAAGGACCAAAGTAAGATAACCCGGTTGGGACAGGATGAGGAATGACTGAAATTGTATCTTCTGTCCACAGATCAGCCCGGGATTTCCACCATATTTTCCGGCTTCGTAGCTAATTAATTTCCATGAAATGGAAATTTAAATGCGAATTCTCACTGCAATCACAAAGGCAACAATGTCCAATTGCCATTTGGGGCATATTTATGGCGCAATTTAATGGCCGCAAAACCCCAACACAGTCGGTCTGTCAAAAAAAAAAAAAAAAAAAGAAAAAGAGAATTTCCAGCTCCGTTCAGGGACTCCGCAGCACAGACACATTTCGCCACTAATTTTAATGAAACAAAAAATAATAAAATGTTGCTACAAGACCAACATTGGGAAGGACAAAAGGCACAAACCTTCTGGTTGTTTCATTAATTAATGCCACGATTATTATCTGGCTTCTGGAATAACGACATTGCACGTGCCACTCCCCGGTTCGTTCACCCGACCAGGTAAACTTTCATAATTAGTTTTATGGCTTTTCCCCGCTGCCGAAGTTGATGCTGTTGCTTTACCCGCTACTCCGCTTTTTCCGCTACGCCCGCTTTTCCGCCTCCCCCTCGACGGCCACATGCATAAATCCCGCACTTGGCCACGAACAAATCACGCTATGATGGCGCAAATGAATGGATGAATGACTGGCTGTAGTTTCTGCCAGGCAATTATTTACACCGACCAACACAACTTCCGCACTAATGCCCATCGAGTGGCCATACAAATCGAATTTCCATTCGACCAGAACTTCCGCTACACTGAAAACAAAGAGGGGTTTTCTACAAATGAGTGTTTACATTATATTCAATTTATTTTTCATATAATCTTTATAAGTGATTATAATTTTACATTTTGGTTCTTAGAGCCCGGGTGTAACTCTCAGTCCTGTTGTACTACTAAATTTTTATTTACACTCCTTCCTGTTCCAATCTAATTTTATTTAACAAATCCCTCGAAATCTTTACAAGACCTTGCATAATTTCTTTCTCTGCATAATTTGAGGTCCAATCTTTGCCGGCCAGTGCTCCTGCGAGCTGGAGGAAAGAATTACGAGCCCGAAGTTAGTCAGACCTGCCATGTTCTTGCAAATTTATAAGCGCCACATTTCCTGTTTTCCTCTTGGCCGCGTATTTTACGACAGACCCGGGACTCCGAGGTCTGGGTTCGGGTCCGGCTATGGGTCTGCCGCCTAGGACTCGGGGTGTTAGATTGATGATGCAGGTGAATTACGCAGCCTCCGGCTGATATACGACCAAGACAAGCCAGCTACCGTTGCCCTGGCTTTTAATTGAAAACCGAAATGACTTTTGGCTCGGGACTGGGGCGTGGTTGTCGTTGATTTTATGCTAATCCATGCAGCTCAGAAGCTGAGTGCCGCAAAGTCCGGCGCAAAGTTACCGAAGTCATTGAAATTCTGCATAAAATTAAGCTCGCTCGCTGGCTCCTCTGGCTCCCCCTCGAATATGTCAAAGTCTAAAATAAACAGACAGCGTCGTGATAATTATGCGCAGTCAGCAAAGAAGTCCATCTCAGCCCGTCGTCTCAGGTGTTTTTGTCTCGGCTCAGGATTTTTTATCAGCCGGTGCAGCTGTCACTGCCTCCACTGCATTGGCCGGCCGGCAGCCTGGCTGCATTGTGGCAAAATTCAATTAAGCCTTCTTATTATTTTTATGATAATTAGACCGGGTGTAACTTTCGGCTAAGGGATCTGGCCAGGGAAAGAAAGGCGGAGAGGAGAACTGCAAGTATGTATATCCGTTTAAGCTCAGTGCCAAAAACTTCGACCAGGCAAGCCGCAACTTTGGCCAAGTTGAGATGAATGGGGCTCCTAACTGGCAGTGGAGAGTGACCCACTTAATTGGCTTTAAGGCCAAAATCAATTTATGCACCCAAACAAAAAGCAGCTTAGTGCCAGTGAGGCAGAAGCTGTTTGCTGGCCCCCAATTCGAGTTGATTGGCATCTGGCACTCGGATCGATTGCGTATACGCAACGTGCAAGTTAATCAAGGCATCAAGTTGGCTTTAAACTACCAGAAGGCCAACGATAAGTGGCAGCTTTGTCAAGTCTAAGCTTTTGATTGAAAGTAAAAGAGGTGAATCTGGCCAAAAAACACCGCATTGCAGTTAAAATTGCGACTTAAAAATATCCTTTTGCTAAATTTGAGCGCTTAAACTTTCAAATTAAAATAGTTTTATAATAAAAATCAAGAGATTAAATCCTAGAAAAATAGCACATAATTTAAAATATCCCCATTTCATGCTTTCCACATTATAATTCTTAAGCGAGGTCAGGAAAATACAAGTTTTTGGAAAGCCAAAAACTATCCAAGTTGCCTTAATTAATTATTTAAATCGCTCGAGATGCGCTTAATATGTAATGATTTATCTAGCTCCTGGCATCGCGATGGCGGAATGCAGTTATAATTATTATTCTTTGTGTGTTTTTACGGCTTCTGGCTTCGCCGTCGACTTTCTATTTTTGGAATGAAATTATTTTTCGCTCTAACTTTTGTGCAGCCGAATGAAATATTTTGATTTGCCGCTGCCAGAGGCAAAAGTTCGTTAAAATATTCATAATTACTTGGCGTGTGATGCGGCGCCACTTCACCCTCCCCTTTGGACCGACCCCGAACCGTTTTCCTCGCTTTCCCTGGCCAACGAAAACTTGGCGAAGAAAACAGAAATTGTGCTACTTAATGAGCGGCGATGGAAACTTTGCCCGAAACTTTCGTGGGCGCAATGGGGGCGTGGCACCATGGGCACATTTAAAATAATTACGAATTTATTTAAGCTGCTTTATGGCGGAAAAAATAATTTACAATAGATGTCGTCGCTGTCGATGCTGAAGTGAAATTTTCCGCAAAAGTTATTTCCCCATCCCTCCCGCTCTCGGGCATCTCTTAACCCTTGCGATCCCAAATGGATTTTATGCTTATGTCATAGATGTACAAATTTGCACAATGCTTAGTCGTAAAAAAATATTAGTATTCGTTGCTCCTTGTTGTTTCCTATTTTACATTTTTAATGGCTGCCAGGGCTATTTCATTGCCACAGAAAGTTGACAGTCGGGCGATAGACCCCGAATCCGAATCTGGTGTGTGTTTTCAGTGTGTGTCTGTGGAAATGTTTATGAATACACTCGTACTCGTACTCGCACTGGCACTCGTTCGTATTTTTGGGCACACAAAGACGCAATTATCTCGGGCATCCCTTGCCACTCCATAACTACTGCCTCTGCCTGGGATATATACCCGAAATATTTATATGTATGTATATATAGCTCCGCCCCCGATAACATGTGTAAAGCGCACACAAAGGACAAGTTTCGCTTTCGCCAAGTCCATTTGCAAATTCTCTGCTGAAAGCGGGTTAAAGTAACAAAAGCCCCGGAATATCCCCCAGTACGTCCACGGCCCAGTGTACATGTACACTCGTTTTTCCAGCTCTGTTTGCAACTCTGCCTCGGCACATTTTTGTGTATTTGTGCGTAAAAGCCTTATAAATAAGTTATACACGTGGCTGCAGGACGGAGAACTGGAAAATGGGAACAGGACGGGGAGATAGGACGAGGCACAGGAACTGGCCCTGGAACTGTATTGTCATCCGAAGGGAAATGGTCTGAATGGGGCTTTAAACCTATATTTTCAGCTATAATTTCACAGCGCTTAACTCTTTTTGGTTAGCCAGCAGAATTATTTTCATTATTTTCCCTGACAAAGTGACCATTGGAGGTGAAATCATTGGAATGTTTCTGCATAGCAATGTGGTCTAGGTCCTGGTCCTACTTCTAATCCAATTTAATTCTGATTAGTTATGGTTAAAGGGGAGTTTACATAAATAGGAAGAAATAGCTTCAGTTCTTTTTACATACTAGAATGAGTGCTAGAATCTCATTAATTTAAAATTTAACTTGATTTGCTCTTGTAAGTGCTTCTAAATAAAATGTTTAAGCTGTTTAGAGTTAAAGAATATGATATCCTCCTAATTTAATATTCAAATAAAACTGATATATACTTTTCTTCATATCAAAATAAAGCCTTTTGAAAGCATAAATAAGTTTCAATAAATTTCAAAAGTCACTGCTTGATTAAGAAGCTCTTCTACACATATCCAAAAAGTATTCAGTTCCCTTTGTAAACTCGATTTCCTATCTCCTGAATGTTTTCTAGATGAGCACTTCAAAGTCATCGCGGCAACACATCCTAGCCTGGGTTTTCTTATTTGTTGCTTTGGCAATTTTGTCGACGGGCTTCGCCACGGCCATTATGGCCAAGTGTGAAATGGCAAAAATCGAAAGAAAAACGGTAGCAATAAAAGCAAAAGTCATGCGGTTAAAGCGAAAACTTTTTTGTCCCCACACTCCCGCCGGATGAACGGACGGTTGGACTTTTTCTAGCTCCGATCTCATTTATTATTTACAATATTTTTTTACACATGCGTTCTATCGGTTTTGCGGTCGAGCCGGAGCTTCATTCCGTAGATATCTGCGGAATGAGAGGGCGCATTCATTTGAGATTCCTGCTTTGCATGGAAATTGAAAATTACGTAGCTGACACTCGACATTTCGGAAAAAATAGAGAAAAAATTCAAGGCAATTCAAAAATGCAGACTGGAACTCACACTGTTCGCCTCTAATTGTGTGAGTGAGTTTCGAGGACGGCAATCGGAGTGTGCAATTAGCAGTCGGTCCCTGTCATATTGATTTGCAATTAAGTGCAGGATATCCTTGTAAAAAATCCCCATAAGGATATTTCTTTCATGCGGTCGCCCACGTTCTTTATTTTTTATTTTTTTTTTATGCAATCCAACTTAATGATGCGCGAACTATTAAGTGCATTAAACGCGATTTCTGTCCTTTGTCTGCGATGCTGTAAAGCTCCAACCCTCAACCCTTGCGGTGGAAAAGGTAAAAAAAAAAGTGGCTCACGCAGCACGAACATTTATTACCTTTGACACGAGCCATTAAATAATTTAACGCGCTGCGAGGTAGATAAAGAATAAAAAGCGGGGGCGAGTTAACGACAACACCTGGCACACGTGAGTGTTAACCGGAAATTAAATTAATATTTTTTCCTAACTACTTATAAAGCTTTTAGCCTGCTTTGGCTTGGCGCTGGGTTGGGCTTTGGCTTTGGTCTTTTTGGCATAATTGAATTGAACTTGCAGACGGATGGGCCGTGCAATCGAATTACGCTAGAAAAGCGACGGCGGCGGCTAGAATCGAAATTTAATTTAAAACACATCAAGCAGGCCTTAGGGGCGGCAGCCTGCTGGCAGCTGGCTAAATGAACTTGCGGGCCGTGGCAAAGACAAACAGCAGATGAAATAAGAAATAAACCGAGAGAAGGAAAAAAGGGAACGCACTCACACACGCTTTTTGGGGCAAACAAACCAGAACCAGAAGCAGAAACAGAAGCTGAAACAGAAGCTGAAACAGAAGCAGGACCAGGACCAAGAGCAGCAGCAGAAGCAGAAACAGAAGCGTGGCAGGAGAAGTTGACATATGACATTTAATTTAGTGTCTTTGGTATGTTGCCTTCGCCTGGCACAATGCCAAAAGCATTTGCTCGCATTCATTAATTTTCATTTTCGCAAAAAGACGGCGGAAACCGAAAGGCAAAAGTAAGCGGCAACGCACCCCGTATACCCTTACCCACGACCACGGACACGGGGCTCATTATCCCCGCGCCTCTGTTCAGCGAAAATGGAAAATTTTCCGTGCCCCTGAACCCATTCGCCATACCCGTTTTGCCGGCAAGGAATTTATGTCTAAGCTGCCGAAAGAAAAAACGCGAACAAAAAAATTCCACTGTTTGAGTTGAGTGGCAGTCTTTCCTTTCCTTTTTTTTTTTTTTTGTTTTTTGTTTTTTGCCCTGCTGGCTGCCACTGTCGACGTCATTATGTCGGACTTTTTTTTCCACCCTCCTCCCCACCCTCGCAGCAAAGTGCAGTCGCTGGCTAATAAAATATTTTATGCTGGGCTTATCTGCCATATCAAAAGCATGAGTTTTGCAGCTGCGACAACACAAAAAGCCGGGTCCCACCGACAACGCATTATTAACAGAGGCGGCCGCCACTCTCGCACCACCTCACCGGGTCCGTCGCCCCCATCAGCAGCAACCATCCAGCCACCACTCCCCGAAAAAAACATAAACAAAAACCAAGCGCCGAAAGTAAAACAAAAAATTCCCAAAGACACAGACACACTCACACCCGCATTAGAATTTATGAGAGAAAGCAACAGTCCAAAGGGAATGCACACAGAGAAATTTGTATATAAAAGTGGGCTTTGAACTGAGGAGGGGAAAAACGTATCTAGTTGTCACCTGAAAAGGGTAGATAATTTCACATTTTTAATATAGATTTACCAAAAAGTTTGAACTAGTTTTAAAATCTACACAAAACCCTTTTCCCTTAGTGTAAGAATCAGCTTTTGGCTAATTCAGGCTGGTTTTTTTTTTGCCAAATATTTTTATACTCTGATAATAGAACCGCATGTGGCTCCACATGTGGAAAAAGGAAACTTTCCACCTCTTTTTTTTTGGCCAGCTGGCCAGGAAGATGATGACACGGGCGGGGTTCCCAACTCGTGACAGCTGCCAGCTGCTCTTCGCTCCCATTGGCCCCGAGCTTTTCATTTCCTCACACGTCATGTTCATGTTTCTTTGGTCAACAGAAATTTTCAATTAAATCCCAAATGATAAGCAGACTTTAAGGCTATTAAACTTAATTTCGCATTGTTCGGTACTCGGTGTGTTTCTCCCCCTCTATTGACTTTACGGCCTTTTGTGTGGAGTTTATACGGGGGCATGGATATGGGATAATGTGCAACAGTACACTTGTATCACTAATCTCTTGAGAGCATTGAACGGTGGCCTGTTGTGCTTTTCCGGACGCTTTTCAGGGGCTTTTCATGTCATAAAACCATTGCATACTATTGTTGTTGTTGCTGGCAGCCTAAGCCAGGAATTTACACATTGCAGGTGGCATTTATTAACCATTTGCTAATTGAAAATTACATTTGTTTTCTTGCAGGTAAGTCGATTAATCAGTGAATTGAAACGGTCCATGATGAAATTTTCCCGTTAAATACAATACATAAAAGGTATTTATTATATTGTTATTCTTTTGTTAAAGAAGTGCATTTGAAGTACTCAACATTTTACATTGAAGAGCTTTAAAAAACTCATTCTCCGAGCTAGCTATATATTAAACCCAATTGCAAATGGAAAATCCATAAACCAGGCTGTAACTCATCCCTTTCAAATTCTCTCCGATTATCCCTGAGCCCTCCTTCGTTCAGGAACAGGAAGGTCGTCAATTGAACTGCCATAGTGCTGAAATTTCCATTACGAGCTACAGCGAAAATATTTCGCTCCCTTCTGCAGCCTGGTTACAGCATTTAAGTGCCCCAGCCGAGCACTCATATTTATTTATATATATATATATATATATATATATCCAACCCTGCGCCGCCAGGTGAGTGGGTAAAACAGAGCTCACCTGCGACAGGAGCCCTGGGAGCTATGGCTGCGACGGATAAACAATCACGGGGGCATCCAGGGCTCAGCAAAAAATCCTGTAGCAGTAGCTGTAGCTGATGCTAAGGATGCTGGAAAAGCCAGTGCCATTGCATCATTTTATCCATCAATTTTATACCTTTTACAATTTGTTTTTTCTTCTCTTTTTTTTGTATTCTCCTCTCCTTTTGTGGCCCCGCGCCTGTTCGCTTTTACTACAAAATAGCAATTGTATTAAACGCGGAGGGACAGATACGAGAAACGAGGAGACATTGTAGCTGCCATATAGACACATCAAGTAATTGAATGCACTTGCGACACGCGGCAGGAGACGAAGCCGGGCCATCCGAGGGATGCGGAGGCGTTGTGTGTCTCTGTCTCAGCTGGATGTCGTTGCTTTGATTTCCAGCTCGTTCGATGCTATTAGCGCAAGTAAACTATATGCGATGGTGCGCGGCAGATAAAACCAGATGCAGGCAGGGGCAAGGAAGGCAGTCTAGTCAGAAAGAGTTCCTTAAGACGGCTTATTGGAAATTGGGGAGGATTATTTAAGTAGATTTCAAATGTGAATGAATGGAAGTGAAGCTTCAATTTACAATCTTAACATGAGTTCTATTGATTACAAAGTCTTAAACCTTTTTACATTTTAATTAAAAAGTATTTATTGTTCTTAATTTAAAATAGAATTTCTAGTTTTCATAAGTGAAATGAAGTTTTTGTATTGAGTCTGACAATTAGTAGAGCATATCCTGGGGATAACCACCAATTCCATAATTAATTGTAGGGAATTCATCTGCTGGAACAGCCCGAAGCCCCTCGAATCGCAGCTTACCCCTCTTGAGAGCGAGTCCTGGCATTGTCTCTGTGTGTGTGTCTCGGATCGTCGGGTATTTGCTCAAGTGCTTTGCCACTGTGTGTTAGAGTGTGTGTGTGTGTGCTGTGGGTGGCTGGCTGAGTGAGTTCTGTGTCAATAGTTGGCACACATAGAAGGCATTCGTGGGAGCAACCAAGAGGCTGCGGCTGGGGCCAGGGAAGCCGACAGGATAGAAGTGGGCGGGACTATAGTCATCGTCTACTTTGCATAGAATTGAAATTTGAAATTGGAAATTGAAAATCGCTTTGCCAACTGCGCCGTCGAGAGCCGAGGAGGAGATGGAGATGAAGAGACGAGGAGTCTGCTGTGTGGCTGATTGACAATGCATTGGATTTGCATTAAATAATCGAACTACGCGCTTCTGTTGCTTTTCAGCCATTAAGTTGAGCAAATATGCTGGGAACCGGATTCGGGACTCTGAGTTCTAGCTGTTGGATTCTAGATTCCGGACGGGGAAAGTGCTCCTACCCACAGCCAGCCGGAATCACATCATTTTGGTATTACCCAAAATCAGCAGCGATTTCAGCCCAACAATTTATCAAATTGCCTTTGCCCCGAGAGTTACACAATTATTTAGTTTCCATGCTGGCGAAATAGAATGAAATAGAGAGCTTTTCGAGTTTGAATGGGAGTTTCGCAATCGATTCCTGCGGCCTGTTATGCTCCTCTTGTTATTTTCCCTCGATTATTTTCCAGCGAAAATTCCGTGAGCAGCAGATTACACACAGAAATTGCATGTTTTCACTATTCAAATGAACATGTTTGGTTGGTCGTCTGGCTAACCTTGCCCTGGAATGGGTTATGCATGCAACTATTTTTCCATCATAACTCTGTTTTACCATTTCCTAGCCGTGTATGTTTGTGTGACTTTGAGCCATGCCACGCCCACTCGCACATCCGGCAGTTGTATTTGCAGCATTTTCACAAAACTCAATCCAATTCGAGTGGCTGCAGTTTATGCTGTTTGAGTTCTGGTTTTCGGTTTCGTTTACGTGTTGTGCCAGCATTTTTCCGGGCCTTCCGTTTCCAGCTTCGAGCTATGCATATAGCACGGCTAAAGTATTTGAATAATTCATGCGTGGCAATGCATAAGTCAGACCAAGCCCAGTTCCTAGCCAGTCCGCCTCCGATCCCATCATCCCAGATTGCAGCTGCTCTGAATGTTGTTGGCAAGTTGTCCATTTCATTCAGAGAGAGAAAGAAGAATGTGTACTACACTGGTAAATAAAATGGGAGAAAGATTACATCTCACATTACATAAGAGTTTAAAATCATTGCTTCAAGCTTTATCTGAATTTATTTCTCAATCTCAACAGAAAACACATTAAACTTTAGGAAGCTGAAATATTTGATTCAGACTTATTTGTTCAGTGTGTTTTGGCATGTGATTATGCAAGTGAGTGTACTGAGTCTCTCTCTATAGATGCAACTATAAACAGCTCGAGGGCTGCCAGCTGAGTCAATAATACTCTCTCGCCTCATTGAACTTGGCCCGAAGGCTCAACCCGATTTGATGCCAGAAGGGAAAAAGTACCGAGAATGACAACTAAAACAGCAATCGATCTACTGCTTAATTGGAATTGCATTGCATTCCATTTCGGGATATCAATTCACGCTGCCGTGCCAGTTAAATGCTAATGAATTTTTAATGCATTTCACTTTTTCGCTCTTTCGCGGCAAATGAAATTGCATTTAAAATGCCGCAAGGACGACAGCGAGTGTCCTGCCCGACTGGCTGGCTGGTCGAATGGTTGGCCATATAACAATTATCCGAGTGTGCATGTGTTTGGATTAATTAGCTGTCATTTATTCATTTATCGATTGCGTCGCTCATTTCCTACCTACGAGCGGATAGAGCGATGACCAAACATTAATCAAGCGTCAAACTTTCGCAACGGTATCGGGGCTAATTAAATAACAATGAAGTGGGAGCGGAAACATCTGTTTTACAATATCAATTTTGCAAATAATGCGAGCCCAGCAACAATCCCCATCCATCAATCAATCAATCGGGCAATCCAGAACTCCGCACATAATTAGTCAAAGCACCAAAGCCTTGGCGCATAAATCAGGACTGTACATTTCCGCCAAAATATATTTCATACATATATATTTGTTAGGTTTTATTCAAGTCTACGAATGTCTGTGTGTAAGTGTGTTTTTGGGGCCAAGAAATAATTTTAAGCGGACATCTGTTGTCCAAATTTCAAATGTTGTCTTGCCTTTCTTATAGATAAATTCGCAATCGCTTCTGGTGGTCGCCTGTCAGAATGTTTGATTTAAATTTATGACTATGTTTTGTCCAAGCCATAAGGCGCAACAAAAAATAGGTTGGGTTTCTTTTGAATCCTGTACGGACGCAAGGATACCCAAGAATGACTGAGAAAATAAACAAACTAGACAAGGAAAATAATAAACTTATCAGAGTTTGTTGCTTAAAATCTTTAAAAAACGTATACAATAAATATTTAAATATATTTTGCTGAAGAAATATTAAATTATTAAATGATTCAATCTTCACAAAAGGGTAATTTAAATCCCCAACTTCCTGCAGAATGCTTTGGTTTTTGTGTCGATGGGTTCGCAATCTTATTGCCAGCAGCCCCGAAGATGAATTATGACGCTGCAGTTAGTGTTAATACATATATAAACTGTACATAGAGATATAAAATGGTTGGTGTGTAAGGATATTAAGTGAAACGAGTACTGAAATTTAATTTTAAAGACCGCTCAAATTACATTGAGATGAATTTTGTATGAATTGCCCCATCAGGGACGGCGGCCATCTTGATGGTGTCGTTTGCCAAGTGTGTCAACTTCCGCTGCAGCCCTGAAAATAGCGGAAAACACGGAAAATACGGCATAAGGATAAGTGTCCGTCCAGCAGCGATAATCAATAGAAGCTACAGCAGGCGGTGGTTTGCACTTTTTACCACAGTTTATGTTAAACTATTAACAGGATACTGGCTTCCGTAATGAAGCAGCTGCCGCCGTAGTTCGTAGTCCTGAGTCCTTAGTCCTCCGTGGTCCTCGCCGCCATCGCATAAAAAACCGGGTCGCAGAAAATAGAGAAGCCAAGGAAAACAGCTGCATTGTTCACACGAACACACACTGCAAGCTGCAAGGAAAAACCGAGACAGATGGCGGGGAGAGAGTAAAAGTGGCGAAAGTGTGAAAGAGAGACATTGGTGCAATGTCCTGGACCAGTGTGGTGGAAAATCGACACTCAATATTAGCACCGTTTATGAGCTATGAACGAGCTACGACTGGCAACCGCACTTCACTCTCCTCCCCCTGCAATCTGACCCAAATTTACTGCAGTCCAGTGCATAAAGTCGACACTGTTGACGCTTTAAACCTAAGCTCCACTGCGGCGGCAATATCGTTTCCGTTTCCGCTACACGAAACAAAAAACACAGCAGCAAAAAAATTGGAAACACATTAATCATACTCAACAATGAATCCGCTGCCACTTCGGCCGCTTCCCGACCTCCGCTACATTAATTAACTCATAAATCTTTTGTGCATATCGAATGACAGAAATTGGCTGAGGGCCACACACACAGCACACAGCTCCTCTCAGCCTTGGTCAATGCCCTCCGTTCCACACATAACCAATTATTTCTGCCCAAAATCTCTTGAAATAGGTGAGATACGAGTAGGAAAGAGCCTGCCCATTTGATTAATGAAGCCGTACCTCTGAAATATTGACAGGCCTTGGCAGCTGTCGGCATTGTTTTTCCTCTAGTTGCAGGCCGGAGCCCCCTTTCTATCTATCAAAATGGGCAGAAGTCATTTCAACAGCCGGTTTTGCTTTGTTTTCCCCAAGTGCTGAAAATCTAACTGGGACTATAAATTTGATGCTGACAGTGCTTGAAGGATGATTTGAGTTGTTGGAATTTATGAAACTCCTGGCTGGACGGAGATCCTTAAGCGTGATTAAAGAGCACTTATCTGTGTTGCTGAACAGGAAACTCATTTATTTAGTATCTATTGTATTTGTATTTCTCTTTAGAAATTGTTAACATTGAATTAGTGTTAATAGAAAATTATAGCAGCTGGAAGCAATCTAGGATGAAAGCAGGTCTCAATATCTATCATAAATGTATCTTAAAATAGATTCAATTTCAAGTGACTATCTTATTTTGTGTAAGTTTTCCCAGTGCACCATTTGCCTGAATTAGATGTCAGTTCGGGTAAAGAGGGCGTGTCCCCAATATGTCTCATTCCGCTACCGTTGCTCATGATTGCTCTAAAATGGCGAGTGTCTTGATTTTATGGGGTGTCGAATGGCAGGAAGATGGCCATGGTGTAGGTATTGATGTTGCTGATGGTGACATCGCCCTAACCATCAACACTTGCACCTCTTGCATTATTTGTTTGCTTTAAAGATAAACAGCGTGCAGGGTGCAGGTGAGCATTAAATTCTGCTCTGGAGTTCTGGAGGCCACACTGCCTCCTCGTCCTCCCCCTCCGCGGCTGCTGCTCCTGCGGTAAATGCGACATCAAATGACAGAGGGGGGTGGCAGGCGGGTGGTGAGGCTTGCGGCTTGCCATTGTTAGGCAGCCAACTAGTGGGCGTGGCACGTGGTGTATATATAGAGTACTTATCATGATGATTATAATCAGAGAGCAGCCAGCAGAAAGCGGGCCACTTGGCGCTTGTAATGTTGTTTGTTGTTGCTGCCGGCACTTTACGACGGCTTGCCGCACATCAAAGGCGCCGCGTAATGAGCAGCGCACGCTCACGCTCACCGTCACCGTCAACGTCCGCCCCCTCAACCGCCTGCGCTGGATACCAGGCCCCCGCTGGAACTACCCAGTCATGGCCAGGCCACACCATCCGCCGGCATGTCCTGTCGTCTGCTAGCGCAAATTGACTTTGTCTGTGTGTTTTTGACACCTGCGGCAATTCGTTTCCCTGCCCCATGCCACATGCCCCATCCCCAGTCATCTCTATGGTGCTGCCACCTCCGTGTTTTCGCATCAAAGATAATTTAAAGCGAACGCGAAACTAGTTCACGGGTAGCTGAGGGGCGGTGGCAACCTACATATTTGCTAGTTTCGGGGCGTGGCACGGCCCCAGCATCTCTATTTGCTTTTTTGCCATGCCGTTTCATAGCCGCAAGTCCCAACATTCTTCAGTTGTTAGCTGCCGGAGCAGCAGCAGCAGCAACATCAGCATCAGCAGCAGTTTCAGTTTCTCTTCTCAGTTGCGACGCTGCCGGAAAGTATGCCACGAATTTTAGCTGCGTGCATGAAACTATTCCTCGCAAGAATCTCCGCATAAGGAAGGTGACTGCGGGGAGGGTCACACTATACCCCTTCTTTGCCGGAATTACCCTACCGGGCTATGAAAACCGTGCTTGTAGTTTAACCAGCTTCGACCTGCTGCAGCAAGTTTGCGTTTATCCAACACGCTTAATGTTATTCATAGATTAAAGCGAAGAACTTTGAAAACAAATATAGTTCCTTACAAAGACTCAACCGTCGTTCTAGTTGATCTCTTTACGTTTTGGCCCTTCGAGCCGGATAGCGGTGCTTCCTTTGAATATACTGCCATGAACCGACAGGAACCTAAAATTTGTTACTATACATTATTAACTTGCCAGAGAATTAAGAAATTTCTACGCCAGATATGGTGAAATTTCATTTCTTCGAACGGTTTTTAATTTTTTATGGCTTAAATATTTAGTACAAAAGTTCAGATAAAAGTAAGGAATTTAAGTCAACCTTAAGCCACTCCTTCTCCATTGAGCTTCACTTTACAATTCCCATCTCGCCGTAAAATTATTTAGCATAATTGTCCATCCATGTTGGCATTATGCTAAGGATATCTCGTCTGTGCATTAGCATTAGCCGAGATATTCCCGTTCCAGCCCCGGGCCAAGATGTTTCATGTTTTCGTAATTCGTTTATTAAATTAACACCTTGGGCTATTTATGCATACATCTTTTTGTGATCCAACAGTCTGCGATTCGGATGTACAAGCAATTCCACTTCTTGTCGCCTGGTCTTTTGCTCTTTCTCATGTAAATCGCGTTGCATAAACATAATTAACTCGGGCCGGCCTACGTGGCGTATGAAACTTTTTGATGGCCATATAAAAGCGCTTAAAGAGCTTTTGCATTAGCCGCTTATTTCGAGCCAACTTTGGCCATAAAGCCCGGCCGCATAAAATCTCAAAATCCAGCACCTGCGTCACGGACCAATTGCCGTTGCCTCGCGGCTACATATAGGATATAAAGTAGTTTCGTAAGTTTTCCTGCGGAGAGGGGGGAGAGCTGCCTGCCTGCCAGCTGTAAGTGGCAGTGGAAGTGAAAGCAACAGTTGGGCGCCTGCGGGGACTGCAGTTTATTGATAAGCGGACCGATAATGCAAGTGCCAGGCTCACACACACAATGCATGCAAGTGGAGTCAACGGGCCATAACTGAGATGCATTTCCAGCAGAGTCCATATCTATATCCATATATCCCATTGTGTCGCCGACATCCAGCTGGGCTGTCAGTGCTGCCGATTGTCCTGCTGAACGTTCGCCTTTGTCACAGCTCCTGCTGCTGCTCCTTGTGTCGCCACTTGAGCGTTTAAGGCACGATTGGGTTAAGTGCGAACGCATTTGCGGTCCCCAGTTACTGTTGCAACTGGCAACTTGCAACACCCAAACTGCCAGCAATTTGTGTGGCTTTAAGCTGAATTAACCGCAGCAAACGCTCGCATACAAGTCGTCTTGCTTTGGCGCTGACTGATGAAGCTTGCACTTGAGTTGGACACATCATCTGTTAAGTAATTGGCGGAATAAGTCAGCTCGAGCACTCAGCTTTCGGACTGATTGCATTTATTACTCCGCTCATGCTGTGCATTTCATGAATTTGCTATTTGACAGTGTAAGGGTTGAACCTTAGTCTTTATGGCTAAAGAGTTTCAAAATTTTTTTTTCAAATTATCCTGACTGTCTGTGACCTTTCAATACTTATCTCATACATATCTTCCCTAAAGTTAAACACAACATATTGCTGCATTATTTTGAGGCCATCTTTAAATAGTTGAAAGTATCCTTGTTAGCAACATTAGCGCCAACAGGATGCAGCTTCCGTTGCCCCGGCAGCAGCAGCAACAGCAACAGCAGCAGGTGGAGTAATTCACCTGGGTCGGGGCTGGCAACCCTTTTGCATAGCACTTAGAGCAAGTTACGGCTCCCATTCGGTATATCGTATTCCATCTCAGCGCCCCGCAACCGGGGCATCCTGCACATCCTGTGCATCCTGCCGCCGCTCCGCTTCGCCTAAATAGTCCGCTGAGTGCAGAAGGCAATAAATGCTAATATTTTATTTAAAACGCTGATGCTGAAAGCAAGTGCATTTCATGCTTCCTCACACACACGCTCGCTAACACACACAACAGGCACACACACACAGAACACACACAACGCACTGAAGCTTTTGAGGCGCAGCCAGCGAAAAATTAGCTTTGTCTGTGTCTCTGCCGAAGGGCCTTGTGTGTCAAAGTGTGTGTTTAAATGCACTGAGAAAATAATCAAACAAAATTAAGGTAATTATAATGATTATTTATTAGATTTTAATAAAAAGAGAGCAAGCATAATTCAGAAATATACTTATTTTTATTTTGTTAAAATTTATAATATATATTTATAGTTACTTTGCAAGACATTATTTCTCTCCCTGCAATAGCTCGAAGCACTCGAAATTAAATATTGCGCATACGCCGCATTGTACAGGTCTGCTCGCTCGACTTGCGTTTGCATTTGTGTGTGTGTGTGTGTGTGTGTGCAATTCACGCATATTTGCACATCATTTGCGTTACTCAAGTGACTGCGGGATGGCAGTTGGTAAGCCTCTTTTCTATGCCATAACTTTTTCGGGCTCTTTCAATTTCCAGCCTCGTGCTGGGCTAATGCCGAAATGTTTCAGCTCATTTGCAACCCTTTGGCCCGCACTTACACATACACACATGAGGCTAGGTAAATGTTATTTATGCAAAAATAATTTTAAAATGTTTCGCATATTTGCCAGCGTTTGCCCCGCATATTCATAGACGCCACCGCCACCTCCTTCTCCCGGTGGGGCCAAGTCAGGCCAAGCCACAAACGCGCGCGCTACCTGCCAGGCGCCCGATTTCCCTTTTTCCCAGTTTCCCTTTTGCAGCTTTCCCTTTTCCTCTCCCCCTGGTCGCCTTTCACGAATCAAGAATCTAATAAAACTTTTCCCAGTTACCTGGCAGCGGCAACAGCAGCAGCAGCAGCACAGCAGCAACAACAACGGCAATACATCTGCTTATTTGCTTATCATATGCAAATTTTCATGTTTCAAGTTGAAGTTTTCTTTTTGGAAAAAGTATACACACACACAGAGGCATGTTTATATACATATCGGCGAGGCGTCACTTTTTGTCCCAACGGCAGGATTATCAGACATTTTGAAGATTAATAGGATTGTTAATAGACGAAGAAAAGTAGCGGAGCGAGTCCCAGTTCGTGCTGAAGCCACCAATTTTCACAGACCGGAAAAAATTCAATGACAGTCCTTGACATAACCACTGTCACACTCTGGTGGTCTCTTTCCTTCAACAACACACTGAGCCACACTGACAACTGCCTATACAGTCGTCCCACTATTTTAGTATTGTATAACTTGCCATACTACAAATAACTAATAAACCTCCGACACGGCCAATCCTGACCATTTACACGTCCTCGTGTACTACAAAATAAATAAGTACCGAACTCAATTTACCAAATTTTAATTCACAATCAGTAGTTACTTAAATTTAATTACATAATTTCATCGTATTCATTTCAACCATTTCTCTCCTTTCAAATTTCCATTTTACATTCCTTGACATCTCAATTTAATTTAGTCGCAATTTAATTTAGTCTCAATTTAATGTTATCTAAAACCTTCGGGCCAGGTACTGGTACCAGGTACCAGGTACCACGTAGCATGAACTCTACTCGATCACACTACAGTCTGTTTCAACTGCTTCTCAACACTACAGTCTGTTTCAACTGCTTCATCATCACTACAGTCTGTTTCAACTGTTTCACACACATATCAATGCCACATTATT
>VNJS01000323.1:0-10337 GCA_008042575.1 Drosophila watanabei
GGAATAGGTGTGTCAGGGTTCAAATATGATTTACTACTTATAAGTGATTTCTGAAGCTTTGCAGTGTGAGGCTAAGGCAAAACTCTTTCCTTCGAATTCCGCGTTTATGATATCACTACTTCATTATAAATCGGTTATTATGCCTTTAAAGAACACATCGTTGTGGCTAAAATTAAAAGGTAAAATTACTTTGCTAAAAAGTCATAAACCAAACATTTAGGACTTTTCCCGATTCTTATCCCACATCTCTCTCACTGGTTAGGGATAATTTTGGGCTGGCACACTTCTGGGCTCGTAAACAATTAGTTTGCATAACGTGTGTTTTACTTTCCAATTGAGTGGGACAATAGGGCGTTCTCGTTCCGGACCTCGGAGTCCGGCAGAGGCAGCTGTAATAATCATAACAAACCCGAAATGGCCTATCCGTGGACCCATCTATGGTGCAAGCGCTTTGCTCATCACTTTCACTGGCCCCGGGAATGAGGGCACCGCCGACAGAACGAGATGCTTTCAATCCTGCCGGCCAACAGCTGCCGCAGAGAAAGGACTGAAAGGACTACAGCCCAACCACCCAGGCACACGCTTTGAAGTAGGTGATGTTTATGCAAACAGATGAAACGAGAGGCAGACTACCCATCCGGCGGATGCTGGGCAGCCTGCCATAACGATGCGGTGGACATAAAGTTCCATAACATCAAGATATGAGCTTTGAATTATCTCTGATCGCCCCGGGGGACGGGTGATGGCGATGGAACGTGTCTCTTTGATAAGCAGCGCACATAAAAAACCGAACTGAACGGATAAATAATTCCGAGGCAGAACGTGCAATGCATTTGATAAGGATAAGCTGTCGGGATGTGTGTGCAACCCTTTCCCTCCGCTAATGAGCACACTTGAGCGAGTCACGGCTGCTTTGTTTGCGTTTGCTCAGTTCGGTCCGCTAATGAAGAGCGGGGCGAGTCATCCGGCATCCGCTTGCAGGACTTGCATTGTCCTGTGGCGACAAAAGCGACGCATGTCCATCAAGTTAAATCACACAAAACGACGAAGCGGGGGTTGCTCACCACTCCGAGTCCGAATGCCTGTCCCAAACAAGAACGCAACCCGCTCATCCAGTCACAGTAGTTGTGGTCCTTTGTCCCGGCCGGACAGCTTTAAATGATGTTTTACCCGTTGGCGTTGCTGCATTCTTAATGCCGTGTAAACTTTATTGTTTAATTGCCTTTTTTGTGGGCCGTCCTCCCTTCGCCATTTCACTTTCAATTTCAATTATTTTAATTACGCCGCGAGGGAATTTGTTCCTTTCGTTTCGTTTCGTATCGTTTCGTGGATATAATTAACTAATTTCCAGCGATTTGTCAGTGGAACCCACAATTATGCATTAGGATGACTGGCCGAAATAGGGACACGCGTCATGTGTCCTGCGGGAAAACCTTTTTTGTGGTAGTTTTTCCTCCTTTTTAACGGCGACTCGAATATCAATTGCATGTTTTTCCTTTTTTTTTAGGTTTTAGTTTTGGATCTCTATATCGCAAAGCCTTATCGCATGTCCAAGAAGCCGCAAGATAAATGTCCTGGTGCATGGGTTGCAGGGAACTCCTCAGATGTCCCGCACACGATCTTGACGTTGAATAATGCCAAGCGAAATGATCCCCGATCTCTGGCTTCGTTCCCCTCTCCCTTTTGATTGATTTGGCAAACAAATTTCGAACGTTTTTGGCACAGAAATTCCTTCTTTTCGCATGAAAAATGGGTTTTCTTTTGGCAGAAATTGAAATTTCTTTCTCTCGTGCAATTTGTTTGCAATTTTCGTTGTTGATTTAGGTTACTGCGGCGGGGTGGCTGCGGGAAAAATGGAAAATTGCGATTGAATTTCGCTTTAAATGGCAGACATTAATTTTCGTTTAGTTGAATAATTTGCGGTAATTAATTATCTCCTCAAGACGTATCGAAATGAGCTTCGAATGAATTATAAATCTCTTTCTCTTCCTCTCCTTGCAGGTAAGCCCGATTACATCAACTACACATTAAGAAGGCCGAACAGCTTTAGTCAGCGTATGACTCGGACAGTGCAAGTAATATTCATGACTCTGATATCACTGGATAGACATGACTCAAAGGTTGTATTTATTGAATGAGATCAGCTATTATTTTCGACAAGTCTTCGGTTAAATTATCTCCTTTAGGCAGCCGAAACAAATTCTTTGTGAGCTGAAATCGAGCTGGGATACTTTTCTGCCCTGGTAATGCGATCGTAAAACCGTCTTCTGATCTCACAACACCACATAAGAAATATGAAATAATGCGAAATCGCAACAAAATGTCAAAATCATTTTTTCAGTATTAAATTTTGCACGCCATTTAAAAATTGCATCCCTAAGATTGTCTTCCCATATGAGGGATTTGCAAAGAGGCTTCCCAGTTCCTCCCCTCGAAATTATTGGGCCTGCCAAGAAAAAAACGAACAAAATTGGATTTATGTTCGAAAATATTGGAAACATTTTTATTTGATCTTTTTTCCTGCGAAATTCTTACCCCTACTTAGTTCGTCTTCCCAGTTGAACTTTAACCTTGCCTTGGCAGAGAAAAATCACTCGAGCGTGCCTTGATTTCCGTTCAGCCCACCGAAGATCCAGTTGAGAAACACCCCAAAAATGTATTTGAAGTTTTAATTAATTTTCGGGTGGCTATGTGAACTAGGAACCATTTGTAAAGTGCAAATATATAGGATTTTTTATTAATATTAAAACGTTTATTAAATTAAAAGAAGGGAAAAATATAATACCTTCTTTAAGGTACTTTAACTTCAATATTGTAATATTTCAAGAAAGGGTATAACAAGTTGCGGCAAGGAACAAGTACCTCGTATAACCATGATATTATATACATTATCTCAAGAAGTATTCTCACCTCTTAGTTATCATAATAAAATATCAATTTAGCATTCCCACAGTTTGAATTATTTAAATTTATTCGATCTCATCATTTGAATTTGAAGCAAATTAAAATCGCTTGCCCTCTGGGGTGCCTTATGCATATTCATGTAACCCAATTAGTTTCAATTTATCGCATCTAATTTTAGCAGCTTCTATCTATCATATATGAGGTATCGCATATCGCGTTTCCCAATATATGTGGAATATTTTCCACTAAATCCCTCAACGAGCACTTTTAGGAAGATCCACTGCGGCATGCAGCAATTGCGATGCGTTATTTACAGAAATAAACTGAAAATAAGCAAAAATACAAAACAAATACAAGGGCCAAAGCACAGAAGTCCCACCCCCCTCTCACCCACTGACCCTGAATAAGAAGAATTTATGGTTTGCCTTTCAGTTCAGTTGAGTTCAGTTGCTGGGAACGACTTGCGTCAGATGTGTTCTTGCCGAATTTACGTATGTAAATAATTGAGTTTGGCATATGAAAGCGAATATAATTTAATTGTTTCAATAATCGCAAGAGAATATATGTATAAGTCCCTTGTCATTCGTAGTTGTCTTTTTCCATACTTTAAGGGGAAAACAGAGTTGCGCGAGGGAAAAGTATAAAAAGGCGGGAACGATGAAAATTATATTTAATATTTGAGTCGAGTTTTGTGCTTCAAAAGGAGCCAAAGAAATACTCTGCAGTTTTGAGGGGGTTACTTTAAAATTCAAAACTTTTTGAATCAATTTGAAATATGAAAATGATAACTTCACTATTATTTATAGTATATATTTCTGTTATTTATTTATCTTATTTTGTTTGTTTTTATAATTTAAGAGCAATGTTTGAATTTTAGAAAAAGATCACGCTTTTATTTTTACATTTTATAAACTGTTTAATTGGTTTCACTATAATATCTTAAAATGTAAATGCATATTAAGTATTTTGGATAACAATTAGTAGTGTATCCACTAACCAAACTCGAGAAATATAGCTATAAAATCTTTTTTGGAGCGTTATATTCAATTTGACTGCCTTTTGCCTTAGGCTACTCGCCAAGCAGAGTTTCCCTCGTTTCCCACAAGGACCCCTGGAGTTGAGGAGGAGCTGCGAGCGAAGTTTTTGGGGCTGACACAGAGATACAAACTCTGCTGCTCCACCGAAACTCCCTCATGTACTTAGCATATTTGCATTAACAAGCATATAAATGTATATATATACATTTTTTAGGTATTTCGCATTCATATGTCTGCGAGTGATGGAGCAGGGTTTTTTGGGATTTAGGTGGGGGAGCAGGCCATTAAAGTTATTGATTTTCTGCCGTCTGCAATTCTGCCCTCTGGCCAACACAGTTAACCCCCGTTTGCGCCACCACTCAGCCGGGTATCTCCTCCACATTTAAATTAATCAACTCAATTTGCGTAAAAGTGCAGTGCGGCAGGGAGCGTTGATTATGTGAGCAGACAGCGATGTCAACTTGGGCGAATGGGAAGAGGTTTGGCTTTGCCTTTTTCCACCCGTGTTCTCTCCTGCTGCCCGTAACCCTTCTTACCCTAATAATTATGTCACGTCTGACCGGAAAATTATGGCGCAAGGAAAATGCTGCTGCTGTTCCTTGGGCGATTTCATGGATTTCACAAATTTCGCAAATGTTTCCTTCACGCTCCATTATTGAGGCTCGCAGATAATTGGCAATCGCAAGATCCACGGGGAATATTTAGGCGAAATTATGAATTATTAATTATGGTTGAGCTGAGACGGTCTTAGCACCCCTTTCAGCCTCTGAGCCTCTAAGCCTCTCGGCCCATGTCCGATGTGTAAGCGCATTTGGCGTGAGAACTAATTCGCTTGTAATTTCAGGCGAGGAAAGTGGAAAATGTGAGGTTGCCCGAAGGGTTAGAAACTGTAAATGACTTTCCATGCAAATTATGAAAATTATGAATACGAAATTAGTTTTGGACGATGAGCATCGAATATGATATGCCAAATCTCTTTTATCGCCAAGGGGTTTGAGAAAATGCAATAAAACTCGTGTGATTCCCTCGCCCAGGTCTATGTAATGCTACTAATTCCAAAAATAATACCGATTACGCATGGAATAAAAACACAAAAAGCTTAAAATTCATTTGAATTTTTCGAATAACCCATGAATCATGTTTCCCCCGCAGAAAGACATGTGTGATCACTCACTGACCCACTAAAAAAACGCTCTGCACATTTATTTCCATTGCAAATGAGGCATGCTTCCCCTTTTCTTTCTTCCAAATGAACTATTTTGTTTGCTTGTTTTGCACAGCGAATCTGAATATTAAATATAATCAAATAGGCAGCAAATGTACTCAGCTAAATCAAATAAATGACTTGTCATACGCCATGACAAATCGGACGCTTCCGCCTTCAACCCTCTCCAGGCCGTTTGTCTGGGGTGTCAGAGTCACCACGCTGAACTTGGCTAAGCCCGGCCAATATTTGCCCAACAAGCTCCGAGTGGGAGTCGCAAAAGTATCAAATGTCAGTGCAGGGGTGCAGGACTCGTGGTTAGCCGAGGGAAGCCTAATTTGTTTGCACATACAAGGGTCCAGGGAAGTAGAAAAGCCGACTTATATTCGAAAGGGGTTTCAAATATCAATTTGCGGTGGTTCAAATGGTTTATTTTATAGCAATTTAGCTACTGTTTTTAGTTGTTTAAGTAAAATTAAAGGAAACTGATGTGACAAGAAAGTATGCCTGAGTAACTTATATTTTACAAGAACTAAACTAAATTATTTTAAGAAATAAAGACAATTTTGAAATGAAAATATACCATTAAATATACCAAATTGATCTGTTAAATATAAAGATCATTTTAAGCTTCAATTTATTTTTATTTAAGTTCTTAATGCACCAAGTTCATACACACCCTTGGCAGAAGCATTCGCAGCCAATTAAGTTTGCTAACGAATTGCTCTTGTCAGGACTTGGGTGAAGCGGGAACACCCCAAAGCACCCTCAGGTCACAATTAGCCTGTGGCTGTTTCTCTTGAGGGGGTGGAGATTGCTAGTTTTTAACCCTTAAAACGCAAAGAGGTCCTTTTATTAACGTCATTAAAGTGTTTCTTTTTTTCGTTTTTATCTCGATGATTTCATTCGGGGCTAACCGAGGTGAACTGGGACAATTGAAATGGAAAGTGTCGCACAAAGTCAGGCTCTGACCCACCCACAAGTGCAACCCCTTGCGGATACGGATATGGTGCGTAGTCCCCGTGCAACCAGCATTCTTCAATGAAATCTGGGCAAGTCTGCTCCGAGTCCCGGCGCAATCCTCGCGGGGTGCGACCCAGACGACGGGCGCGCCCCTTGGCCGCCGCGTATTGTGCCGCAGGTTGATTAGAAATTCCATTAAAATTCCATCCAAAAAAATGTACGTACGGTAGCAGCCGCTCCCATGTCCTGTTGACTAATACACTGATATAGAAATCGCTATTCATATTAAAATGCAAGTTCTTTCAGTACAAATATGATTTAAAATCATATTGCCATGAAAATATTACAGTGCTCTCGATAGTTTTCTTAACAATCTTAACAGCTTTGCAATTAATTCAATGACTCAAATAATGTATTGCCATGTCGTTTGCCTTTTCTTTCTCCCAAAAGAATTTATCGTGTTTAAATATTAAGGTCTTCTACGACTTGTTTTCTCAGTGCATAGTTTGGGGTGGTTTCTTCCCAACGATCCAACCACCCACAAGCTCTGGCGAAGGGGCAACCTTAAGTTGCTCTGATATCGCGTGCGATGTCTCGCCGCCAATGACTGTACTTCCTCCTCCTTCATCCCGCAACTGCTTTTGTATTTCAATGTCGCTTGCTGCTGATGTCGTCTAATTAAGTCGCAAAGTGTGTCCCTGCTTGGGATTCGGATCGGGATCGGAGTGGTGATGTAGAGCAAAGTGCGGAGTGTGGCCCCGATAAGTGAGGCGAGCAAGTGTGTTGCGAGCGTGTCCAATTATCGAGCATATAATGCAGTTCACGTGTCGCTGGTTGCTTTAACTGGGACTCGCACTTTAGGGCCATCTTCGCGGTAATGACAGAGATGTAATCTGGAAATAAACTGCAGTTTCTGATTTAACAATAATAAATTAAATGGTTTATCGTCGGACCAGTTTGGCTTTCGATAATCTAAAATGAAGATAAAGAGACGTAGGGTAGGTTTTAGCTTCTGATTTACAAAATCACTACATTTTGCGCTTCTTATTCTAGCGGATGCTAAAATTTACACTTTGTAATATTTTTAAATACAAGAAATACATATGAAAGCTAAAAATACACATTCAAGACTTTATTATTATAATTTCTAGAGTTGAAATTATCCTCAAAAACGTATAGTCTCCGCAGAAATCAGACTTGGGAATTTTAGTTGACCCTTGACACTAAGTTTAGTTGGAATTAAAATATATATATTACAAATTTATATAGAAAAAGCTTATCAAACGCTAGTCGACAAATAGTTTCACCTGATTGCATTTAAAACTGAATCAATGTATATATATTTAGCTTTACACTTTCCCCACATTGTATAATTATTGTACAAGATGATAATGTAAGCGAGCAGCACATGTCGAATCCCCGCCAGCATCGCTCTCTGGAGGAAGTGAATCGCATAACCGAGGCAACAACAACAAGAGCAGCCCCGAGCGGCCCACTAACCGAAACCCCAAAACTAAAAAAACAAAAACAATAACCACAAACCGCTGTCTGCACAATTTCCAGGGGCAGGCTGGAGCACTGCACAGGTCTTCCACGAGTATCCCCCCAAGCACTATTATCTCCATCTCCATCTCCATCTTCATCATCGTCATCAACGGTGGCAAAATGTTTATTATTGCATTTTGATTTCCGCATAATGTTTTCCTTGCCCCTCTATCTCTCTTTTTATTTTGTTTGTTAATTCTCTTTACGTCACTGCTTCTCTTTGAGGCTCTCTTTGGCGTCATCAACCCCAAAATGCGATAACATATTTTTTTCCACTCGCTCTTTTCTACTTTACAGAGCGCTGTACTGTTAGTCTCAGTAAACCAGATATATTTCCTGCCCCGACTTATCTCAGATTGAGTTTGATTGGCATTTATTAACATTGCTTGTTATTATCTTTACTAGAATGTTATTAATATAATAAAAAAAGAATGCTAATGTTTTATTTTAAACGGGAAATAAAAGCAGATAAGCAAATAACAGTGAATTCTTTAAAAACATAATGAGCATGCGAATGAATTGTATTAATAGGAAATTGTATTAATTGGAAAACAAAACATTTTGAGTTTGTTTCTTAAACAAAATCGACATTAATAAACGTTTGAAATTAAATAAAAATGTTTATATTTTTTTATTTATTTATTTATTTTATTTTTAAGTTATGTTCAGCTGTTTTTGCTTATTTTAAATGTTCCTAACTAATTCCTTCCTTCTACTAATCTGGCTACGTGTTTCCCATAATCTTGAACATCTCAGCTTAATGCCCATACTTTTTACACAATCACATTTTTCTATTATTGCATAAATAAGTAATTTAAAGTAACAGAAGGCAATAAATATATATTTTTTCCCCATATATTCAACCAGAGCTAAATAATTTAAATAAAAACTAAAACAAAAACTGCATAATATTAACAAATATTTCATTATTCGACCTAATGATTGTTTTCCTGTTTACCTAAACGAATTTCGGTGGGCGAGCTGCGGAGACACCCAAGCATTATGTTTCCAGTATCAGCAACAAGCTGTTAAAGGGGAAGACTGATTTCCACCTCTTGTTTACCTGCCGCACGCTCACCTTTGCAGCAACAGCTGCTGTTGGCTAACAGGGCGCTGTTAGCGTTAACCCTCTGTAGCGGCGTTAACCCTCAACAGCGGCGAGCGCTCCGCTCCTCGGGCCTCGAGACTCTCACTCGCATTCAGTTGTGTCTCGACCAGCGCTCGATGTAGACGTTCAGAGCGTATACTTGATTTTGCAGCTTCCTCTGCGTTAGGGCCCGCGCGTAACTTTTCGCGTAAACTTTTTGGCTGGACATTTTTTTGGATACTTGATGAAATAGCCGGAGCAACAACAAATTAGCAGAAGCAAACGGATGCCGTCAGACATATAAATACGGCAAACAAACGAATACTTGAGGAGTGATTTTTGTGCTTTTGCTGCCCCAAAAGTTTCGAATGCAAAGTGACCAAGTGTGTTAGTCATCATACAAGTTATTTATGTGCTAAAATGCAAATGCAAACTAATAAAGTGCGGCCGAGGAAGCCAATAAGTGCAAATATAAATAAATAAGCAAGAGATACTACGTGGAAGGCAGGGCAGGCGCACGAGAAGGATTACTCGAACACAAACAGAGGCAGTGTAAAAATAGCAAATACCAAACTTTTTTCATTGCCAACACGCGCTGCCAAAGGCTAGCGAAAATCCGACGCGCAGAAAAGCCGCTTACGGCGTAAACAGAAGCAACAGTTGCAGTTTTCTGCTAAAATGCTGGCGGTCAAGAACTTCTTCCTGCCGGAGCGAGCCAAGGCTCCGGAGACTCCGCAGCGATTCTCCCGGATGCCCGAGGCCTTCCTCCGCTCCATCCGGAGGCGCTCCCTGCGCGTGAAGCGCGCCAAAAGCTTGGTGGTGCCCGATCGCAGCGAGAAACGCAAATCAGGTGAGGTACAGTGTCGATGTAAAGCGACCGATATGGGGTTTTATAGGGGGTAAAATTAAATTAAAATCTATTTAGGGTGTACATATATCCTTTATCTAAAAGCTAACAATTACATTATTCTAACTCTACAGATTTTTATAAGCAAATATTTATAACAAATCAACAACTTTTCCCATAGTTCCACATTAATTACTGCCTGTTTGCAGACCCCATTCATCATTAACTAAACTCGAGCATTTCTGCCAATTAAAATATTTTTTATAATTAGCGTTTGGTAACTTAAAATTCAGCTGGTCCAGCTAAATAGCTGAATAAGTTTTATGCAATTCCGTTAATTACATTAGGCGAAACAAGAAAATCGTAAAACAACGACCTTGTGCGCCAGCTTCATTAGCCTTTAATGTGCAACCGTCCGAGTAAACTCCATTTCAACTCTATTAAAGTAAAAAAAAAAAAAACGAAAAGTATAAAAATATAAATAGAAAAGGCAGAAAACCTTTTGAATATGGCACATCGCGTGTCATGTGTCAAAGTGTGAGGCAAACTTTTGGTGTTGCAAGTAACGAATATAATGCAATTTGGCATAGTTTCCCTTTGATACTTCCTCAGTTCCGACTCCGACTTGGCGTCGCGTTTGAGGCTTATTATGCCAAAGTTATGACACCATTATGTCTTATTTTTCAAACTATTTTGCATGAAAACTTCAAATAGACAAGAGTTACAAGACCGTATTGTTTCCATCAAATC
>VNJS01000331.1:0-11927 GCA_008042575.1 Drosophila watanabei
TTTGTTTTTCAGTTACTTTTTCGCTACACTTTTATTTAAAACTAAAAACTATATCTCTAAATTAATTAGCTTTTTTATTTTCTTATTTAGTTTTATGTCTCTTACTGAAATAGATTAGACTTAAGTTTAACAATGGATAAAAATAAATATTCTTACTGCGTTTCTATTATATTGAAAATTTATGTTCAAATAAGAAAGGATTCTTCGGAATAGCTCATTAAATATTATAATCTTTTAACAAATAATTTTAAAATTTTGCCAATTAACTTTAAAGCGCAATCTTCGGGACATTCTTCAGCATTTATTCGCATTACATCATAATCAAGGTAAGCAGAGGAAAAGGCGGCGACACCTGCATGACACATCCAATCAAATTTGGCGTCGGAATTCAAAGAATTTGGATTAACTTTTTTAAAGCAAGCTTGGTTAAATTTGATTAAAAACATAAACCTTTTCGATTCATAGAAATAATGGTGAATGGAAAGCGTGCAAAATTTTCACTTGCGAATTGTAGCCTTGTTTGTTAAGTTAATTGAATACTAAAGACTTTAAACAAATTAGTTTACATTTTTATTATTATTTTGATTTATTATTCTCATTATCCTCTTCAAAGGGAATCTCTATATTTCAGTGCAGATCGACATTGCGAATATACCATTCGGCTCCAGTGGTAAGTTTCAGATATTTGTTTTGAAATACTCGTATCTTTTTTAGCCTTGATAGTCCAAATAGGGCCCTGTAGATTCTTCTCTTACTAGTATATAAGAGAGTCGGAACGGGCCGGATCCGTAGACTATATCATATAGCTGTCATGGAAACTATAGGGAAAAACGATAGATTTGCCAGTTTTCTACTCTAAGACTTAAACGTTTTATACTACTTTAGAGTTTTGGTTTAAATTTTGTAAAATTCGGACGACCACATCATATAGTTATCATAGGAACATTCAGGAAATTTTTAAAAAAGAAATTATAACTTTGTCAGTTTTTAACATATTTCCTTCTACTTTAAGATGCAAACATTTTAAAATATTTTAATTTTCATTTTTAATTTAGGACGACTTAATCATATAGCTGTCATAGGTACGATCAATAAATGTAAAAATGTCTGATAATCCTGCCGTTGGGACAAAAAGTGACGCCTCGCCGATATACATATATTCATAATTCATATTATATAAGATATGGAAAGATTATTAACGATCCAATCGCAATTTATCAAGTTATCTTCCTTTTTTATTTCAATCTAATTTCAATATATTTGTTTATTGCAATATAAAATAAAAAAATACTTCTTAATAACATTTATTACCAAAAATAAACATGATTTATATAAAATAAATATTTCCCCAATTAATGAGAAATACCTACCTGTTTATCATTAAGAAACATTGAAGATCACAGTTAAATATTTAAATATAAAGCTCCGTCTCTCGCATTAACAATTGATTGAGTCGTCAATTTCGAAGGTGTGCCTTCCTCAACAAACATTCTTTGTGTTAATTGAGCATTATTGTGCATTTTCAACAATCGCGGTGTTTGTTTGCAGTCGTTTCAATTACTCAATACTCTTTCGATCTATCGGACATCTTATCGATGTTAGAAGCCAGCTTTTTAGCCAAGCTGAATGTCAACGCATGCGACGACACGTTTAAGGGCGGGCCCAGTGCAGGTCGTTAAAAAGCCAACACCTGTCGCAGCTATGTACTTAGACCTGCCTGCCTGCTTACATACATACATACCTACAATGTAGTGTGTGCATATGCACGTGGATAATTCTAGAGGCTAGCTCTCCCACCTTCGAGTTAGTTTCCATGTGTGCTTCCGAGCGGTTGGGGGGGGTTGCATCCATTGAAGGGCTTCGTTGCGAAATACACGTCAACGGAAAACTGCAACCAGAATAAGAGATATAGCCGAGATAGCTGAAGCCCGGTACATACTTACATATGAGGTGATAACATTGGGACCAGGAACTCAGCCCTTGAATAACCAAAGGTCTCAATCAGTTATACCTTGGATAGATCCCCTTGGAGTTGTAGTTCTTATCGATTCTATCATATTCCACTGATATGAAATTCGGTTTTATGAGCTAATGCATTATTTTTAGGAACATTAAAAAACAAAATATACAATTATTTACAAAATCTAATTTTTTTTGTCTTGTTAGCCCATTCAACTTGAAAAGATACAAGATACATATTTCAAAACAATTTAAAAAAAGGTGTCCAAAAGTATGCAATTAAATATTGCAGATCTAAAAATTCCTTAACAAATTCAAAGTGCATTTTGAAGCCTACTTTTAAGATAGCGCTGTAAAAGATCTTAAACCTTATTAATATTTGTAAATTATATACTAATATATAAAAGATTAAGTGCTACAGAAATAGGGGTTCGAAATTCGTAAAACAGTTACTTTATTTTCACTGAATTTGGTACCTCGCACATTTTGTAGCATACTTTTAGACAAGTTTTTTAGAGATTTGAATAAATCCTAGTTCAAAAAGAACCCCGATTTGCTTCGTCAGGTATTGCAAAGTTATCATTAGCTTGTAATTCAAATTATACAGTTCAAATTTATGTTTGGTATACCAAAATATCTAGGGGTGCAACTGTAATCTCTAGGGTTTTAAAACAAACCTATAAAAAAAGTGATTTATAAATAAAAACGTTGAAGTTAGTATGTTAAAATTCCATTCCATCACACCTATTTTTAAGGGTTTTAAAAACTGTTGTGTATATTCATTTTATAAAAATTAATTGTATAATATAATAGGGGATAACAAAGTATCGAATTTCTATTAAAATACTATAGAAATATACAATATATTTTATATTTTTGACTATATACAACTCTAAGAGTTGCTAATGGTTACAATATATTTAATAGGAAATATTATATATTTAGGGTAATAACTAATTATTTTACTGTTTCTGTTTTCACAAACGTTCTTTATCTACGCTTGTGGGCATATGTAAGTCAGAATAAAAGTTATATTTTACACTTCTTACTTGATTTTTGTAAAAAAAAACCCCTCAAAAGGTGAACATTAGATAATGAGAAAGAAACAGACAGAGAGAGAGAGAGTGAGAGGGCAACGAGCGGAGGAGCGAGAACGAGAGCGAGCGAGCGCTTGACTGATAAATCTAATGTTTGCATGGCTATCATGTGAAGCGAACCGCTTTTCAGGGCCTTGCAATTTTTATGCACTTATGACATGAAAATTGCTAAGCACACACACACACACACACAAACGCTACTGATATACACACACATGCGGAAAGTACACTCATAAAAGCTCTCCGACTCCCTCGCTCTCTTACTCTCTCTCTCTCTCTCTCTCTCTCTTTGATAGTTGGGGATTTTTTCCAAAGGTATCGGGGCTAGGGGGAGCAAGTGCATGCGCACCATTCAAGAAATGCATTGCACTTGTCGCCCAGCACGCGCACTAACACACACACACACATGCCTTTTCTGCCCACAGACTTACATAAACATTTCCATAGAAAATACAACAAAAAAAACCAACAACATCTAAACCTTCCAATGACGTCAATCGGTCTGTAAATTGTGGCTTTTGTTAACCTACTGTTGTTGTTGTTGTTGTTGTTATTGTTGCTATTATTTGTCGTTGTTGCTGCTGCTTTTCCCTGCCAAAAACAGAAGTTTTTGTTTGTTGTTGTTTTTCTTCTATTTTTTTAGTTTTTTGAGTGGGCTCCCGTGATTGCTCATTACCATTTTTTTCTGTGTTCCAATTGTAAGTTTTATGGATCATTGACTGTTGTTCCATCAGCGGTTTTTTAAGACCCGAAATCTGCGATCTATGGAACTAGATAGAACAGATAGAGTTTTTGATATAACATTTAAAATATATTATGTAAAACAATTTATTCCAATATAAAGTTACAATAGAAAATTGGTGGAGTTTGGATGGTAATTATATGTATTTATAATTTTAATATTATTTTTCTTTATATCGTAAATTAGTTAAATAACGGAAACCAAAGATCTTGCATTGTCGAGTTTTCGATATTTGATTGGAATTTCGAATTACTTCCCAATTGGATTCGGAACGGCTGGCGCCATCTGTGGGCGAGCTACGCTGCGGCATTTTCGAAAAATAAAGAAACAGAGCAGAAGGGCGACGGGAGGAAAAGGAAGAAGCACATAAGCAGAAAAGCCAGCTGACCTTAATATGCATTAATTGTTGCAGCAGAGCGGGAAGCTACACATATTCTAATGCGCTCGCTCTCATTTCCCCCACTCTTGCTCTATCTCTCTCTGACTCTTGCTCCCCCCGCTCAGTTTTTCATTTACGTGCTTTATGCTTTTTTTTGGAGCAGTGCGCTCATTTCTTTTTGAGCACAAAAGGCTGTTTTAAGCTAAAAATTATAACCAAAAAATTGAAACGCTATATTTTAAATAATGTTGTTAGCACTTCCATTGATCAAAAACAATTTTCTTAATCATAAAAACAAGGAAATATCTGACAAAAACAAAAGGCTAGTATTACCAACGATAAACTGAAATTTCTGAAATTTAACAATTTCATTTAATAAGTTGCGGTTTTAATATTACTGTAATTTTGAACGCTTTTAAATGTAAAATGTAGAATGATTTAAAATGCTGCTCAAATTTGCCACAAAAATCCAGAATTCCCAAAATCTGACGGGAATAAATGAAAATGACATCACTGATGGGGGGATCTTTTGTTGTGTTTGTTTGTCCCTCTCTAATTGTGGGAGCGTGTGATATTTTTCTATGCGCTTGTGTGTGCTAGAGATGGCACAAGTTAGCAATTAAATACAAATTTTGGGGGGGGGGGATATTAAATCAATATTTTGATTACCTTCGTTTATTTAAATGAGCAACTCGCAGTCTTAGTTGCAAATGTAATTCGTATTCGAAAGGGCAAAATATAAGTACAGTTTTACATAAAAACTTACCTTTAATGTCTTACAAATGCTTCTTTAAAATGTTTATTTTTATTTATTTAAAGAATATGATTAAAAGGAAACATTATATTTTTGTAATGTATCAAATGTTTTTAGCTATGTTTTTAGATGGTGACAATACAAAATAGATTACTTAATATGTTTTACTTATATTAAGTAATTTATTTTGTAACCTTTATCTGTTTATTTGTTATTTAAATAATTACAGTAACTAATTTATTATTGTTTAAAGATATTGAAAAGCCTTTAGGTTTTTATATGGTAACTACACAAAATAGGGTGATTTTAATACTATTTTTGGCAATGCATTTTATAGTTACAAAATCATTCCAAATGAAAAACTGACCTCATAACTTTAAAATAATATTATTCCAGTATTATTAAACTTATTTTAGCTCAAAGGTAATAAATCAGGGCAGTGAGAAACAAGCTTTATGAGTAATAAAAACCAAACCCTCTCTTTTTTGTTAAATTACAGCCTGGGAGTTAGGCACTTGACTAAATTAATTTAACCTCGTGACACGATATTAGGTTCTTCCCCGCCAAATTCATCGCCAGTTGCAGGCGCCCAAAAATAAATACATGTGCATAGGCGCATAAAGAATGTATGTCAGAATATATAGCTGACATATATATACTATAATGTATTTGTTGCCTGGCGTGTGTGTGTGTGTGTGGTGGGGTTATTCGTATGGAGTAGAGCGCACCCTATGTGCGGCTATAATTATATGCATGTAGTAGTACATACAGCATACGAGAGAGAGAGAGAGAGTACACGTCAATTGCTGGAACGACCTCGCGGAAAACCCCATTATATGAATGTATGTGAAAAGCAGAGCTCCCCCACACTTTGATCGATTTTTCCGGTTTGGAAAGTTGGAAACGACTCGATGATCATGCGGGGCGCAATTATGTCCGCCGCCGTCGCCGCTGGAGCCCGGAGAACATGCAATTATTTTAATGCTTTCGGCCTTGGGACTCATGAATGTCAATTGGCACGTAAGTTCTCCGTTTTAGCTATTAGCTCTGCGCTCCACGCATCCACAATGCACACACAGATACAGATACAGTATCTATGTATCCATGGGATTCACTGCAAAATCAGACGCTTTGTATGCCAAGCGATCGACCGCTTTTGCCTGTCTTCTCTGCTCACTTTTTTATGGGGTCCCACCCCCCACCGCGTGGCAGCGGAAAAAGTGCAACTCATTTGAAATGGGTTTCGCCTTCATTATGCAAATTCCGGCTTCGGGTGGCGAATATTTATTTGCTCATTATAAATACATAAAGCTCCATGACTTGCAAGCACACGAGCATTAAGCGGGTTTCTAAAACTAATGTAATGATCGAGTTTAAATTTGCCTATGCGATTTTTTGAATTTTAAGCAGTAGGGGCGCCAATATATCGATGAGAGTTAAGGCTTATCGATGTATCGAGTTTCATAGCAGTTAGCTTTTGCTTGGATTGCTTTTTGAACTGTCTGGCAACTCTATAAGTAAAATTTTTGTTTTTTTTTTTAAATAAAGTTTTTACAAATTAATTTATTACTCACATTATTACTCAATCCTTTGGCTTATATCCAGTATAATTTTAAAATTTTATCCTCGTCCTAACTTCAAAAAATGTTGCATTATATTTGCAAAGTTTGAATTCAATCCTTGGCTTATAATATCCTGACTACTAATAATATTATTTTCTTCTATAAAAATAGTAAAATTAATAAATACTTCCTAAATGTTCAGTTTTTATCTTTTCCATTGTTCAAATTTTAGTATTTTTCGCGCGCATTTTAAAGTCCACAGAGAAAAAATCAATATAGCATGCACATGCAGTGCGAGCGAGACAACTAGCTGAAACAAGTGGCGAAGCAAAGGAGAGCCGATAAGGAGTTGCCACCTTGCTGGAGATTCCCAAGAATATACCATTTTGCAACGTTTTCACAGAAAAATATAGAATATAATTAAGAAATACATGACTTTTTCGAGAACCAAAGTCACCCAGGCCAGCTACAAAAGCAATTCATGGAGTCTCATCAACTTTTGACGAGTTTGCACCCGCACTGCGGTGGTCTGGCAGCACCATACGAAAATGGCGAACACGAGCACTCCGATGAACGAAGAGCTGAAAAAATAATTATTATTTTAAATTCCGTTTTGCCAGCGAAATTCCTCGCCTGCGTGCGTGTGCGGTGTGTAAAAAAGTGCGGAAGAGCGTGGGTAAATCGCGGAAATCGCCATGCAGAGGCCAGAGTGCAGTGTCAGCGAAATGGTAATGGAAAACCGAATGCAGCGACAACATGCCAGCAGCCAGTATATCAAATAGAATAAAATTAAGTTTTTGCGAATTATGAAAAACCAATCGCTTATGTACGTGTGCGTGCGTGCGTGCGACGAGTGCTCCCAGTGTGTGTGTGTGTCCGTGTGTGCGCGAGTTTTTGGCTGTGTGCGAGCGAAGAAGCAGGAGGCAGAGCGAAATGCAAATAGCTGCCTAGCAAAATAAAAATAAAAGCGAACCAAATTAATAAGGTGAACAACAGACGAAATAAAAACACACAATAATACACACAGCAACAACTACAAATACAAATACAAATAAAACTGGCGGTAAATACGCATGCAGTACAAAAGCAGCAATAACAACAACGGCAAACACAACGTAAGACGTGAAAATCCGCGAAAAATACGAACATACAACTCTTTGACGTATTTGTCTATTATTATGCAAAAGAGCAACAAATCTCAGGCAGGCGGCAAATTGCAGCAGCAGAAATCCAATATAAATAGCAAAAAGGTAAAAAAAGAGCAAGAAAATAAGACGAACGCGCACTAAAAATAAAAATAATAAGAGTTGTTTGAAAAAGTGATCTACAATACTGAAAAAAGGGGGAAATAAAAATACTGCAAACCTTTCAATTGGTTTCAATTGGCAAATGCAATTGTTCAGCATTACATTTGCATTATATTACATTGGGGTTGCACCTATCCCGCTCCCACTCCCACCTCTTCGCCCGCTCGCCTTGCGCTCGCTCTCCCTATAGCCCTCTCTCGCTCTCCCGCTCGCTCTTTTCGCCCATTCCGCTTCGCAAACTTTTGCGACGAGCAAGAACAATAATAATCAAAACAAAAATGTTTAAAATCCATTTTCTTTCGCCTCTCCTTCACCCACCACTCATTTCGAAGCGGCGGCGCTGTCATTTGTCTTGCGCCTTCTCTGCCTCGTCCCTCTTCTTCTTCTTCTTCATCATCGCCCCCGCGCAACGTGAGCCCAACAGCTGTCTCCCTTGCTCGCTCGCTCGCATGCATACGGTCCAAAAAGCAGAGAACAGACGCAAACGCAACAAAAACGAAGTTGCCTGGAGCGCGCGACAGTGGGTCAAAAGTGATGTGACAGGTCACCAAGCGGATTACGTTGTTATTGTGACAATCTTTATCTGGCGTACAGTGGAAATTTTTGTCACATTGTCTTCACTATCGCCAGTCAAATCATACAGTTTTTTGTAGTGAAGTGCCCTGGGATTTCAAGAATGTTTAATCTATTTAGCTACGTGTGTTGGGTCGCACTATTTTAAATATTAAATATTAAGCTATCGGTAAAAAACGTGTTTGTTTTAGATAAAATCATCAATAGCCAATTAGTAAACTGTCAGTCAATATTAAAAATTAATTATTGAAAATTATATTATTAAAAATATAAGCAATAATATTGTTTGTTTTTCATATTTGACATATTTTTTATTTAAATTATGAACTGCAAAAATATTGATTGAAATAATTGATACTTCTAGTTTTTTTGCAATTTAAATAAATTAAGCATTTCAACAGATTGCAATTTAAATCAAATCATTCCTGAAAGTATTTTCAGTTGGGACACATTTAGACAATTTTAAATTTATTACTAATTTATAGTGTTTTAATCAAATTTGCAGTCACAAGTCAAAATGGATTCAGTTTTAGATTTATGATTAATATTTCTGGAATAATACGCATATATGCTAATTATAGAGCATTTAATCTGTGAAATATCCAAAAGTCCAACACACAAACACCTTGCAAACTTACACACATTATCCATTTGCCAAATAAATACGCAGAAAGGCAAACGAAAAGTGGAAAGCCAAAGAAGAAAAAGAAGCGAAGGCTCCAAAAGGCGGCAAATCTGAGGAAAACATGTGTGTGTGTGTGCGCGAAAGAGAGAGGCGAAGAGCAACAGGGGCAAAACAATACAATAGCGAAAATAGTGAAGAAAAAATACCAAGTAATGTAACAACGGAACAAAAAGACAAAAAAAAAAACAGCACCAAACATGCCGCATAATGGCCGATTGATGATAAGCCCTTTGGAAAATACAAACAGCGGCAGCGGGAGAGAGGGACTTCCGATTTTTGAGTGGGTGGCAACACCGTGAACCCCTTCTTCTTCTTCTTCTCCTTCGCTCTTTTTGCGCTTCTTTTCGCACGCCGTTTTTGTTTTGATTGCGAATCTTCTACAAAAACCCGAAATGCAATTACAGTGAAACTTCCGTAAATATGAGAGGAATATTTGAAAATATTATTTTTCAACCTTTTTAAATATTTTTGCTAATATATTAATATAATTCTTAATGGATTACCACCAAATAAACAATTAAAAGAAATGATTGAGTAATTAAAAATGAAATTTTATTTTTAAAAATGAAATTTTATTTTTAATTACTCAATCATTTGTTTTATTTTCGATTTGTAATTTATTATCCTATTTACTGTAAAAAAACTATATTTTCTCAAATAATAATCATAGATCAAGTTCCACTGTAGTTTCTGCTTGGTATTAATAGAAAACTTGAAATTCCCTTCTTTTTTTTAAAGCTTCTAAATTCAGTTTGGTTTTATTATTGATCGGAATTAAATTGTGGTTGCGTTTTAACCTCCGCTCTGCCTGCCGCCCATTTTATTTGCACGGAAAGTTTTGCCTCTTCAAGAAGCAGCATCCTTTCAGCATTCCTATTACTCTTTTTATCTCTCTTTTTTTTTTTTTTGACAATGCCTTCAAGTTGCAAAAACAACTCCTAGCAGGCAGCGCAATACGTGCCATTGAAAAAAAGGAAAATAAAAAGGCTTCACTGAAAAACTGGTTTCGGTTTCGGTCTGGCCAAGCATTTTACATGAAAATGCGCAAAACAAAACTATTTCGAATTGGCGGATATTGTAGAGCTGGACCAGGGCAGCAAAAGGGCTAAAAAGCACGCGACACGACCACCACAAAATATGGCTGAAATAGATGTTGTTTAGTAGGAGTAGGAATAGTTATTAATAACGGGCTTTAATTCCAGCTAGCACATTAAAAAGTAATTGTATTTATTTATTATATTATTTGTTTATTATAATATTTATGTGCGTTGCAAAACGGGTGCATTTTTGCGCCTTTCTGATGCGAGATTTTAGTGTTATAATCTTTAATTTATTGCTCAAAGATTTAAAAACTTTAACTTCTAAGGTATCTAATCATTTGCATTATTTGCAAATAAGAAGTTCAACTATCTTAGAAGCTTTTGAAAAGGCGTAAATCTGGCTCAGGACATCAGGTATTCGACCATGGCTATCTTGATAGTAGATATATATTCTCCTACCTGTCTTGGGCATAGTTGTTGCTCCACCCAATAATACCCCGCATCCTTGGCCCCCAGTCACTCCCTCGCTCCGGTGTAAAGCTCTCGACACAATGGACTGCTGCGACTTATTTTCTTTTTATTACATCTTCAACATGTGGTTGGTGGTTGGTGGTGGTGGCTCCGTGTCAGTTCAGTTCAGTTGCATTGGGAACGACAATTCGCAAGGAACTGCTAGCGAGCTGAGGATGCCGCCGCTTTTCAGGACTTTGTATTGATTGATTTACCCGTAAACAAACCTCGTTTAACTATAGCTCCTCTTGCTTTTCCAGGACGGCGAAAGACTGCTGTGACGCAAGGAATACAGAGGGGAACACATATAAATCAGCAACAGGAACTCGAAGAGGAATATCAAATACATCAAAATGGCTGCGGTACGAGGACATCAGTACTTCAGTTTGCGCTGGAACAACTATCAGAACACAATGACGTCGGTGTTCCAGCAGCTGCGCGAGGATCTGTCCTTTGTGGACGTGACCCTGTCCTGCGAACATGGATCCCTCAAGGCGCACAAGGTAAGTATCGATGATCTATCTATCGAATCTGAACGAATTTATGACTAAATCTTTTTATTTGTCAGGTTGTTTTGTCCGCCTGTTCGACGTATTTCCAAAAACTTTTACTGGAGAACCCGTGCAAACATCCCACAATCATTCTGCCCGCCGACATTATCTTCACCGATCTGAAAACCATTATTGATTTTGTTTATCGCGGAGAAATTGATGTTACCGAATCGGAACTACAGGTGAGCAAAAGTCGACCTGTAAGCATTATTTATAATCAGGTTTTGAATGGATAAAGGATAGTGTTATAGAAAGCTTATGAAGGGAATGAATATAATTTTTAACCTACACAATGTAGAAAATGTTAAAAGAAAAACAGAACGAACGGTTCCATAATTCACTAAAAATGATTAACAGTTCTTTTACCAGAAAACATTTCGTATCTTTATAAAAAAATTCGGTTTCGTGTTTGCACTGCACGGATAAAATATCGTTCAATATTCGTTTTTACGAGACAACATACAATCTTCTGTGCTTGTTTATTGAGAATATATGGGCAAATCCCACGTGTCGCACGCTACATTCGCACGATTTAAGCTAATGAAAATCAATTTTTGGGGGGTTTGTTTAGAGATTTACCATAAACTTTTGTTATTTGTTTAGAGTGAATTTAGAGTACTTTCGGAGGGTATAAGGTTCAATTTCACTGGAGTCACTGTTTTGAAAATAATTGATAAAATTGTGACGTGTCGCACGCTACACGAAGTGGAAGTTAGTTTCAAAATTTTCATTTCAAACGCAATTTTTAGCGAATAGTGCAAAATGAAC
>VNJS01000336.1:0-17582 GCA_008042575.1 Drosophila watanabei
AAGAGCGGGTGCCAAGGGGGGTGTGGTGAGTGAACACTCGAAAAAAATTAAGGAACCTTTAATTATGAGGAAGATTGGTGAAGTTTTAAGCGTAGTTTATTTTGTTTTCTAATTGTAAAACTATAATTACTTATTGAAACCTTTGAAACCTTATGAACTTTTACAATTTCCCTTAAAAAAAAGGGTAACATATTCCATAAATTATTTACTTTCATCAGAGTTTCCTTAGTTTTTAATATAAATTAAAATTTTGAATTCAAATAAAGCTGTTTTTGGATAAGTGCAGCGACAGGAGAAGCGACATCCAGCAGACGGCAGCATTTAATCCTGCAAAAAAGGCATTGCGAGGCAGCATAAAATGATGTTAATCCTTAAATAACGTGAGCAAAGCAAAAAAAAGAAGCTAAAAAAAAAGAAAACTGCGAATGAAGCAGGAGCAGTGGGTAAAGGTGAGGGAAGTCACCTTCTCCACTGGATGATGGCGACAGCCAAATGCCAATTGAATGCCAAGCGGCTTTAAGAGACAGCCCACGGGTCCGGGCCGACACTGGATGAAAAATGGCACAAAGTAATGGTTAAAGTGCCTGCGAGCTGTGAAAAGTCAAAGGAAAATCCGATGGAGAGCGGTAAGCTAAATACAGAGCTTAAACTCAGGCTTAAATCAAAGGATAAGGAGCACAAAGGCAGCCAGGGTTTACATTTTTGAGGGATCTTAACGTGAGGTGGTATTTAAGAGCAAGTTGTCATCATAAAAGTGAAAACTAGTTTTGAAGCAAGTAATTAGTAGGGAATAAAATACGGGAGTTAAAAGTTCAAGAAAATAACAAAATATAAAATCATAGTTAAAATAAAGTAGTTTTTGAGCTTTTACTGTATTAAATTTCATAAATATCAAATTTAAAATACCATTTTCCATTATTTAACAAAAAGGGAAACTCCTCTAGCAACTCATTTCCCCTTCGACAAGCGGTTTGACCCCAAAAAAGTCAAGTACGGCGGAGTGCAAGTTCCGTTTCCCGCATTTTCCCTCGGTTTTCTCTCGATTTTCCATTCACTCTTGATGGCAGCAACATGAGAGACAACATAAACATTGACAAGCAACATCACATGAGTAGAAGCAGCAACAGCTTTAGAAACAGCAGCAATAACAGCAGCAACATCACAAGAAAATTAACAGATGCACTGGGAGAGATTTTAACTGAAGTAACATCTTGAGTAAAAAATAATTAAAAGAATTTTTAGAAAATGTTGCTTAAATGATAAGAGTACCAATAAGTAACATTATTGGAAAAAACATCATTAAAATCAGAAAACAAAATTATAAAAAGCCAAGTAAGAATGTTAACTGCGAGAAACCGAAGTTTGTATACCCTTGAACTTTGCAATTGGATCAGAGAACCAGCCAAAAATGCATTATTTTAATTTGGAAAGCTTTTTGTGTTGGTTTTTGTTGTGTTTACAAAATTGTGTAAAAAAAGCGTAGCAGCAACCGTAATCAAGTTAGCAACTTTTAGAGAAATATTATTAACAGCTTGAGCAACTCTAAACAAAAAAAGAAACAGGGCAACTTTTGAAGCCAAATGTGAAGTACCAAAAATTATTATCAATAATAGCATTAACGTCGAAGCACCAGAAATTCTTAAAATATAAGCAACACTGATAGAGATATTTGTAGAAACAGGTGCAACATTGTGAAAATTATCAGTAATTAAACCAGTTAATATCAGGATTATCAAATATATCTGTAATGAAAAATCTACTAAAGCAGCAACACTCAAAATAGCAACAATTGAAAAATGGCACAGCAACATAACAAGCTCAAAACAGCAGCATCATCAATGAAAGCTGCAAAACCCAAAGCAACATTTAAAAACACAAAAATCAACATCAAAATTAACAGCGAGACAGCAGCAACATCACTAAAAATTCCTTAAAACAGCAGCAGCATAAATGGCAAAGACAGCAGCAGCAACACCCCCGCTGTCAGCATAAGCAACAGCAACAGCAACATGACGAGCAACCCAGCAGCAACTCAGAGCAACCGTGCAGCAACATCACCACCACCGTAGCAGCAACACCCAGCCATTGCACTATGGGGTTTTTGACCTGTTTTTGTGGCATTAATTAATAACTTGGTTAGTTTTGGAGATATCGACATGAAACTTTCCCTATCATCATTATTTGTACCTAGGCACATATAGTATCAAAATCGTTCGGATCAGGAAACTATATCCTATAGCTCCCATAGGAACGATCGGGTAAAACTAAAAATATTTTAATGAAATTTAAGGAGCTGAAATTTGGTGCTCTTTTAACACGATATTCCAATTTTGAGCTAAATCGGATAACTTTTTACCTAGGAGCTATCTGACCAAAATACCGGATTTCCGTGTTTTTCCATACAAATGCCATACAAATCGGCGTTGAAAACAGTGAGGTTATCTAAGAAAAATTCAGATTGCACCAATAGTGCGGAAAAGTGCACAATAAGACTAACAGCTTTTTGTTTAGAATTGACAACGCTACAACATACACTTAAAGGGACAGAAAACTAATGCAAACTTCTATTTCAAAACTCTACTCAAAGTTAAAATTTTTTTCCTAAAATTCAACTTAAGGTGCATTTATAAAATGACAAATTGTTAGTATAAACACGCATAATTTAAACAATTAATAAATTTAACATGTATTACATACATGTGAAATCAGTATGCATTAGTTTTTTTCGTTACAAATGGTGTTTTCCACGAATAGTTTAATTTTAAAGATCACTTTGTTAAAATTGCAAACTTAGCGCTCGCGCTGTCGGATGCAACAGCTGACTTTACAGCTGTTATGCTAACATATGCTGTTAAATATTAACATTTTGAGTATGAGGCATAACAGTTTGATGTTCTGTTAATACATTCCCACTAATTTTTTTTAAATTAGAGCACTTTGAAAAAATGATTAAATGCCACAAAAAGTGGTCAAAAACCCCATAGTGCAATGTCGGCGATGCATGTCGGCAATCACTCTTCCGCCAGTTTGGACTCCTCTGACATTTTCAATTTTCCGTTACTGCTGCCTAGATATATACATATATATATGTATATATTTGTCAGCATATCAGAATTGACGCATAGCACGCACGGCAATAAGCCTGTCAGGTCTTTAAACAATATGCATAGAGTAAGTCCTCAAAATCACCTGACTATGGAAATTAATTATAGAAGCTTTGGGATATAATTTAGAATCGTTCAAGATATTTTAAAACAATTTAAAGTTATGTTTTGAGTCAATAAAGTATACAAAAAGATAATTTAACATACTAAACAATATTTAAAGATTTGTTGAGATATTTAAAACAATTTAAAATATTATTACAGGCAATTAAAGTAAATAAATATTTACATATTAAAATATTTTAAGAATTTATTAAAGTAAAAAATAAATAACTACTGAATTCTTAAAGCCTAAATAAGAAAAATAAATTAATTAAATTAAAAAGACAGCCAAAGAGTATGCTACAAAATAAGAACTTTTCTAACATATTTATTTTATCAATCATTGCATATTTTTAAGCCCAGTTTAAGATATTTTTTAGGCATTTTGAGACCATTAAAAAATGTTAAATATTATATAAAACCATTAAAGTATACAAAAAAATTAAAAATATTTAAAGACAAAAAATTTAATGAAATGTATCATTTATAAGAGTAAAATATATATCTACTAACATTATAAATAATTACTAAATCCTTTACAAGTAAATAAAACAATTCTCCATATATTTATTATATATATCATAGCCTACTTTTAAACTCTATTTCAAACGATTTCAATCCTCAGCAATTCCCGAAAAACACACCTAAATCCTCCAGATTTACGAAAAGCTAAAGAGAAAGCCCATAGCTCGTAATCGAGACACTGCTAATTCCGGTTCCATCGTGACCGAATCTCTTCCATTTTGAATGAACTTTTCAATTTGTCACTTGGTTGGACAGAAGGGCTTTAATGTACTGGAGTTTCGGGGAAAACCTTTGCCCGACTTGATTGACAGTAATGACATTTTCACGATTCGCCGGGCGGAAAACACTGAAAAGCTGCGCGCTGGCACGACACCGACAGGACCGAGGACCGACAGCCAGCAGTCAATAATAAAAATTGCATGTTGAAAAGACATTTGGGATTCCAAAAGTCACACACACACACCAAGCACACAGCACACACAGTCCGTCGTCTCCATCGCAGCGGAAGCAACAGCAGCAGCAACGAGCAGGGAGCAGGAGCGGAGCGGAGCGGTTGACACCCTGGCCCTGGCCCCAGTGGAATCCAGAAACCCTTTTTGCCCCGCGGTCGGGGGTTTCCAGTTAATTTATTTTTGGTTAATTTCTTTCGTTAGTTATGTTAGTGCCGCCTGCCTTGCCTTGCCCCGGGAAAGGGAAAGGCCATGGCCTCTCATTTATTGCACATTGGCAGGAACTTTCTGATTTACTTTTACGGAGAAAGAGAGAGTACGGAAAGCGTTAATTGTTGACTCGGGGTTTTGCCAGGTCACGGAATATATATATATAAATAAATATACTTAGTATGTCGGAAGTCTTTCTTAACAAAATAATACAAATCTTAAATACCTTTATCAAAGGAAAAGTAAGTGAAAATAAAACCATATAACTAAAGAGATTTTTAATATAAAAATATATTTACAGGGGTGTCATAGAATTTACTAGAATTTTAATATCTATCAAGAAGGTGCAAAAAACTATGCTCTACAAATTATATCTCTTAAAAAGAAGTCAAATACTATTCTTAAAATTAAAAAAAAAAATAAAAAATAAAGAATTTGACACTGACATTGGTCCCTCAAATTTTTTATTGCATACTCTTAGACACCTTTATGAAAGATCTCGAAACCTTAGTGATTGCTGTAAGACCTCAGATAATCCTTTATTTAAACTTGTACAATAAATTTAGAAAACTTGCCATAAAAACAATTCCAAAATCCAGAAACAAAGTTTTGAAATCTAAGATAATCTCCATTTAAATAAAAAGTAACTCCCATAACTCTTTCTCTCTCTATAAAATAAGTTCAAGCTAAAAGCGTATAAAAAGCTGTCCTCTTTTTTTAGATCCTTTGATCCATTTGAAAAGAAAACAAATAACGAGAAAAATATATATTAGCTATAATTCGAAACATAAATTTTTTTATTGCCGCTCGCAATCATTTAATCATCTCGAGTCATCAGTTCCCTCTGGCTGAGAGTGGAGTGGGGCTTGGAGAGGATATAGTGCTCTCCGCTGGGGTGGTGTAAAGTGGCGAGGATTGCTCTTGCCGAAGGAACCAGAGCCCCGGGCACTGGGAATAGCAAATTTCGCCTTCGCGCTTCCCCATTTCGACCATTTGACACATGTGTCACTTGCAACCGTTCCGCTTGCTAGCTGAGTGCTAGAGATGATCAATCAGCTAGATTTTGAGATTTATTTTGAATTTAAAAAATATTAAAAAAAAAGTGTAAGTGTAAAGAAATATTTGAGAATTAATTTTTTGAAGAATATTTGAAGAATGGTTGTTATTATAAATAAAATAGTTATATAGAAATTAAACATAATCAGCTAGATTTGAGATTTTAAAAATATTTAAAAAATATTAGAAAACGATGTAAGTTAGGAGGATTTATTAGGATATCATTTTTCAAAAGAACTGATGGTTTTTCAAAGATATTTTGCAAATGAAAAGTCTGATACTACCATAAACTTTTAAAATGTATTCCCAAAAAAGTTCTAGAAAAATTAAGCAAAATAACACCATATAAAAAAAAATAATTTCTTATCTTTAAAATGTAAGAATAATTATTTTGCTTAATTTTTCTATAACTATTTTATTACTTAAACAATTTTTCTATTATTTAATTAGTGTACTTATTTATCAAAGCTAGATTTAATTATTTTCCAGTCACTTTTGCTGACATCTCTAATGTCTGGGAATGGGTATCTCCGAATGGGCCTTGGTGAGTGCGAGCTGGAGCTGTCGCTGAGCCTTCGGTTGACAGCTGTCAGTGTCAGTTTACATAATTTATAGATTTCAGCGCATAAAAAAGTCATAAAATTTACAATGTTGCCTTTCAACAAAAACACATTCGGGCGATTCTTCTGATGCCTTATTTTTATGAGGCAAGACATCAATTTTCGCACAGCACAGCACACACACTCTAGCCTACACTAAACACACACACACCACACAGCACTCACACTCACAGAGAAACACTTACACACACAACTACACTCGCCCATTTATATTTCTCAATTTTCCATTCCTCGAATCAGGAGGAAAAGATTGTTTGTATTGCCATTGCCATTCGAAATGCTTTTGATTTATTTGTATTTATGTGATTCCCTTCTCATATCCAGCTCCAGCGATAAATTCTCGCACTCAACAAAATATATAAACGATTTATAGTTGCACAAAGCGGGCCAAACAATAACTAACAAAGCGCAGTGGCACAAAAACCAAAGAAAACGACTGCCGAAAAGCAGTTTGAAATGGAAAAATATAAAGGATTTCGATGCGGAATAAATCTTTAAAGGAGCAGAAACCATTCGCATTATGGCAGTTGGTTGTGTTTAAATTATAGACATATATATCTGAATTTATATAAGCAATCAAAGTGTTGAAATAAATAATACTGAACGTATGCGGATATATTAAAATAATAAGAGGGGTAGAAGTAAATACATCAGAGTCCTGTCAGCGATCTCATAAAGGTGCCGCATTTTGTCAGGATTCATTACTTATAATAGCTTCCAAAATCTACAAATTCGCTTAAGTTATTCTTTCACATTAGTAGATTAGTAGATATTTTACCTAATTAATTAAATTTTTAATATATTAAACCGAGTGATAAAAATTGGCTCTTTAAAAAACATTTTTAAACATAAACCATTTCTAAACATTTTAAGCATTTTTAAAAGCATACATTTTTTTTTTAGATTAGTTTACTTTGTAATTTTTTATTATGCATAAAGACGGCGATGATTTTTCAGTAAATGTATGTTAATAACTACTGTGCCTGCAACAAATAAATCCCTGTGGCAAGCTGAAAGTCTGACTAAAAGTTGGACAAGTCGCAGTTCCTTGAATATCAAAGAATCGTAAGAAGAATTGGGTATCTATAAGTATCGCTATTCTCTACCTTCTTCGACTTTACAGAAGCCGCAATGTCCCAAAAAGTTCCGGAGAAGGACAAACCCTCGTATGCGTACTTCTTCGGAGCCATGGGAGCAGCGTCGGCCATTGTCTTCTCCTCCTTAGGCGCCGCCTACGGAACGGCCAAGTCGGGCACTGGGATAGCGGCCATGGCGGTGATGCGACCCGAGCTGATCATGAAGTCCATAATTCCAGTGGTGATGGCGGGCATCATAGCCATCTACGGCCTGGTTGTCTCTGTCCTGATTGCAGGAGCACTGGCGGACAATTATACCATTCGCAAGGGATATATCCACCTGGCCGCGGGACTGGCTGTGGGATTGTCCGGACTGGCGGCGGGCTTTGCCATTGGCATTGTGGGTGATGCCGGCGTGAGGGGAACCGCCCAGCAGCCACGCCTCTTTGTGGGCATGATCCTGATTCTGATTTTTGCCGAGGTCCTGGGTCTGTATGGCTTGATTGTTGCCATTTATCTGTATACCAAGTGAATGAAGGAAATAAAGAATACTTGAAGTTTGGAAAAATAAATATTAATTATATTTTTGGGGAGTGTAAAAATAAAGCATTAAGCTGGAATTTTGCTGAAATCCCAGATGGGGGAATACACTTACACCTCCGAAAAGCAATCAAGAGTCCCCACTTTGCCTGTGACAAATCTGTGCCAACTTAACAATCACATCACACGAACGCAAAGCCAGTGACAAAGTTACAAGCTCCCTCAAGGAATATGCGGAATATGTATTCAAAATGCAAAGCAGCCCACAAATAAAAGCGGCTCAGGGGGAGCAGGATGGGAGGAGCAGCAGGAGCAGGAGCAGGAGCACTTGAAGCCCCACAAACAATTCCACAGCCTGGTGGTAAAAAATTTCCATTTTAAGGAAACGTAAAAGGAAGCAAGGGGGCTGGGGAAGGGGTCCTTTCTGGGTCTTTCGAAAGTGTCGCCTTTCTAAGCCCCGCTAGTCGTTTCGGGCTCATATTTTCCAATTTGTTTAATTGAAACAAGTGGAGGGTAACCGCCAGCAAAAGGGGGCCAGGCATTCAGAACCCCAGTTTCGATTTTCAATACCAGAAATGTAATGTTTTTTGAGGTTGTAAATATCTAGTAACCCTTGGAAGTCGGGAAAAGCAGCAAGAAAAATGTTTATAATTTCTTAAATGCAAACCAAACTTTGGAGTTCATACTTTAAACTTTACAAAGTAATGTTTTGTGAAAGAAAATGTTTAAAAATTTAATCAATGTAAGCTTAACTTAGGAATTTGTACTTTAAAATTCACAAAGTAATATTTTGTAGAAGAAAATGTCAGGAAAAATGTATCTAATTTCAAGAAAAAGTCAGGAAAAAATTTTAAAACAAACCAAACGCAAAACAATCCAAGGAGTTCTCGCTTTACCTTCACAAAATATTTTGAGGAGCAAAAAGTCAAGAAAAATCTTTATAAAATGCAAACTAAACACAGAATAATCCAAGGATTTCTTACCTCAAACTTCACATAATAATATTTCAAAGTAGCAGCACTGCTACTATATCATCTCTTTATATTGAAATATATAAAATAGCATTTGAAAAAATTAAAAAAAAAATGGAAACCGCTGCTGAGGACGAGAAATATCCCTCCTATGCCTTGTTCATAGGCTGCACTGGAGCCACCTTGGCCATAGTATTCACGACCTTTGGAGCTGCCTATGGAACCGCTCGATCTGGTATTGGAATCGCTGCCATGGCTGTGAACCAACCCGATATGATAATGAAGTCCATCATTCCCGTGGTGATGGCTGGCATTATTGCCATATATGGCTTGGTAGTGTCCGTATTGATTGCCGGAACATTGTCCGAAAACTATACGATGGAGAATGGTTACTTGCACTTTGGATGTGGACTGTCTGTGGGATTACCAGGACTTGCAGCGGGTATAGCTATAGGCATAACCGGAGATGCTGGGGTCCGAGGATCTGCCGCCCAGCCACGCCTATTTGTGGGCGTGATTTTAATCCTGATTTTCGCTGAGGTACTGGCTCTCTATGGTCTGATTGTCGCCGTTTATCTGTTTACTAAATAATAAATAATATTTATTGTTCTTCTTGCTATATATTTTTTAATATAAATAAATATCTTGCCGTACCTTTTTTTATATTCAACAAATATCTCCCTTGCCAAGGTGTTGATTTGGCAAAGGTGTTCACATTTCTATTTACATTTCTTCCCCATAAAAATGTGCTCACTTGTGTGTGTTTATTGTGTGGGCACGTGTCACTTTTGGCATCTCACTTCTCCGAAGTGTGTGTGTGTGTGTTTTTGCATAACAAATATGATAACGAAAAAATATCGATTCGATTTAACCGCAAATCCCTTGAGTCTCTCTCTCTCTCCCCCCAAAAAACCCAGCAAAAGTAATAAACGAAAATTTGCAATTTACTTACGGATTCGAAGGATTTATGGTTCACCTTCCTGCAGATAATTGTTTTCACTTCCGCTGCCATTCAATGAACTTTTAATGCTGAAATAACAGTAAATGTGAGGAGTGCGTGGGTGGGCGTGGGTGGTCTTAAGAACCACCCAATCCCCGCCCCAAACTGACAAAGTGCTTAGCGAAATGGGTTTATTAAGTGCAAACACTTTGCACAAATGGCTGGCAAACAAATAAATATGTATTTAGGCAGCAATGTGTGGGTGGGATTGAGTGGAGCCTCTTTTGGGGACTTAAGGCGAAAAGCAGGCATTATTTTATTTCTTATATAAACTTATATACTTTCAATATAGGAAGTTTTTTATAAAGGGAAATAAAAACCAAACTTAACCAACAGAACTGTTTTTCTACCTAGATATTTCTTTGGGGGAGAAGAAAAAATTGTTTATAATATATTTTGAACTATTTAATTTTTATGCGGATATCAAAATATAATTCTAAAATTAAAAAAAATATATATATTTTTAGGCAATTTATAAAGACATTATTTTATATTTTATTTTAATAAATACATCAACAAATGTAAGCTTGAAATGATTGTGTTATGTTTATATTCCTCATACATTTCTACAAAGATTAATTCATTAATATTTGCTAAAATAATACAACATATATTCTAATTTTCAATTAAACAATACATTCAAATTATTGTACATTTTTATAAGCCCAAAATAATCACATAATTCCAATACAAAATCCCAAGCAAACCAAAGCCAAAATCAAATCGAAATCAAGCAGCAGTTTGTCAGTTCCGCAGTCTTGACCAGAAATTGTCCTGTCATACATCAAAAGTAGATCAATATGAGGCAAATGCCTGTTTAGGCCATGTTTCTTCCGGGGTGGGGGAAATAACATTTGTAAGATGGTGTGGCTTTTGGCTAAGGGACGAAACGCCGATTTGTTATGGCCGAAAATGTGGTTTCCATTAAAACTGAACACATCAATTGCGGTCGACAGGCAGAGGCCAGCAGAGACCAGAGGCCAGAGGCCATTCGACTTTAATTTTAATACCCCTGACAGATTTTCCTATTTGCTCGCATACCCCGCACCCCCCTTGGAATCTTTATTCATTCATTCATTCATTCATTCAAGCAAACACCCATTGACTAACTTGCTCAAAGTCATTCGTTTTTGCCAAGCCATCATCATTACTATCAGCATCTTATGACTTTTTGGAGCTTTGAATGGAAGCCTTAAAAGGTTAAAGGACTTTGGCTAGGAGTTTCTACTCCTAAATAGAGATATTTTAAATGTATTTAAGGAGGTTATCCTTAATTTAAATTTAAGAATATATACATAATATTAAAACAAATATATACAAGAAAACGTATAGTTTTAAAAGGTTATAGTCTCTATATTTCCCAGATTAGCCTTAGCTTAGAGTAACCGCCTTTCGGTTTCTTAGAGGAATTTTGCCCTCATTGGACTTAATTTCATTTTCGTATTTCTGTGGCTGAGTATCCAATGATTTGGAAACAATTTATATATTGTGTGTATATGGCGACCGTGACTGAGGGGGGACTGGGTATGGTTATATTATGCTGGGCGACAAGGACATTTATTTCTTGCTGATTTCATTTTTGGATTCCAAGCAACCCACACCCAAGTCTGCTACTCTCAATAAATTCGAAATAAACACTAAATGTGTAGTTGGTTGCCTTTTCTGCTTCTTTTTTCCCTCCCTCCCTCTATCTATATATATATATCTCGTTTTCTTTTTCTTTTTTTTTTTGCTGATTGAAGCTTTTCCTGTTGGCAACACCTCAGAGGGCTGACTTTTGTCCTTTGCCCGTGGCATGTTTGTCCCCAGCGTTTCCGTTTCTACGCCCCCGAACTACCGAGCCCCCGAACCGCACTTCCCTTTGCGAATTTTCCTCACTTTCCCCTGGTTCTCCTCTCCCCCTCTCCATTCATCAGCGCGTGCTTGTGTTGTGCTGTTTCCTTTGCATTGAATTATTTTTCTCCTGCCTCTCCTTGGCATCGCACATTTCCCCGGCTCCTTTTTCCTTTGACCTCTGATATCGTCCGAGTGGGTTTTCATATCTGTCGCCTTCATTTTCCTTCTTTTTTTCCCTCTTTTTGGGGGGCGTGTTGAGGCGATGTGTTAAATATCTGCCAAATGAAATCACGATAGCAACCAGCAGGTGGGCGTTCAAGCCAATTTTAGTTTGCTAAAACACCTGTTTTATATCGAAGAGATAGTTAATTGAAATGAAGATATAAATTTGGCAAAAAATATCGATCTTATATAATTTATTATTAATAAAAATACAAGAATATATATATTTTATAACATGTAATCAATATTTTCACAAATGTTGAATAAATATGTAAACATATTTCTGGCATTTACCTTTACTTCCTTTTTGCGTACTTTTTTTTACACAATAACTGAGAAAGGTTTTTAAATGCTTATTTTCTTTTACTTATCTGGTAAATAAAACAGCTTCAAATTACCATAATTGTATAAAATAATATTATTATTTAATGTTGTAAACTTATACTTGTTATATATTTATATTAATGTTTATTAGTTTATTAGTAATGGAAAACGGGTTAACAATACACTTTTGTGTTTTTTATTAATGAATTATTTAATTACTTTTAATAATTTACATGCAATCAAGTTATGAATTTATTTTTAAATAAATTAAATAATATTAACTTCAATGATTATCACTTTAATCAAATCCATCTTCGCTTAATACCATCTTTTTCGAGTTATGATAAAATCCTGACATAAATAATTACAACAACAATGCAATTTCAATATCCTTTGTGCGGGGGTCTGTTGGTCATTTAATTTGGTGGCAGGGTCACTGGTTTTCACAATGGAAAAGTCCAACGGAGTGGCAAGTCGGAAGCAATCGCCAAGCTCAGCAAAAAATGAAAATGCTGCGCACACTGGGCTCTTTTTTTAGATTTACTTATAAAAGACTATATATCTTAAATGCTATTTTATCAACTAAATTTCTTAAGATAGTGATTTAAAATATATATTTAAAATTTTAGAAACCTAAAAAGTACTTATTTTGATAAATGAAATAAAGGCGAATTATTAAATTGTTTATAGAAGTTTGTTGCAGAATTTGTACTTAAGAATTATAGAAGCAAAAACCTACTAGAACTTGTTTAAACTTATCAAATTTATACTATATATATATTTGTACTGTAAATATCTACAAAAACTAAGAACTATAGTGTTTAAAAAATTTATTCTTAGAAATATCTACAGTATAAACAGTAGTTTTGAAAACTTATCACCAAATCAATAATATCACACCATTCAGCTTCCCTTTTCCGATCTCAGCCATCTCTGTTGTGGCCACACACATGGAGTTAACTTAAATCCGCAGACAGTCGCCCCTGACAGTGGGTGAGACCGAGTCAATCTACGGCAATTCGCTCAAAATCAAATTTATTTGCCAACCGCACAGAAATTATGAGACAGTTGGCGGGGAATCGCAAGCAGGAGCGAAGAGTCCTCCACATGTGCGTTTTATTGCATTCGCTGTCGTGGCACTTCTAGCCCTTACACACACACTATATAGCATATATATACGCGATGTGCGTGGGTCCCCAGATCCACTTGCTACTCCCTCTATAACTATTAAGGTTGTCAACGCCCCCCAGAATCTCCTCGAGCACAGACAATGGGTGGATGCTTTTGTACGTTCGAGTATTTTTATTCATTCTATTCTCTCATTTTTTTTTTTTTTTATTTTATTTATTTATTTCGCTTGCCGGTTGTCGGTTGTCGGTTGTCGGTTGTCGGTTGTCCACCCTCCGACGCATTTGAAGAAAAATAAGATTTTTATTTTATGCTCACAGTATGTTGTAAATCTTGTCGCTGCTGCTGATGAAACGAAACGAAATTAAGAATTTTTTTTATATCTCCTTCGCAATTTCTGTAATAAAAGAAATGCCAACCGGGATGACGACGACGGCGACGAAGAGGACGAGGACAGGACAGGACAGGACGAAGGCTATGGCAAAGGAGGGTGGAGTGAGAGTGAGCTTGAAGTTGGTTTCTAGGCGAGCCGAATGCCATCCTGTGCCCCCTGCCCACATTCATTATGAAATCATTTGGTATTTATTATTTCGTTTATGTGGTTCCCATTTGAGATATTGCCTTCATTTGCCGCGTTGTCAGTGGCGACAGTGGAGGAGAGCAGGAATCATCAGCGGAGGAGCTGCCACCGAAAATTTGAGGCTTTAAAAATTGGGTTCCAAAGGATCTAAGATAAGGGGAGAAGGATCATGAGCTGAAATTCAATTTACAAACTTTTTAACATTTTATATTGAAATTGAAATATATAAAGTAAATATAAAGTAACAAGTTCATTTAAAAAATATTGTATTATTATTCCAGAGTCGTTAAAATCAGAATTGTAAAATATGCGCCAAACTTTTTGACTTCTGTCAACATTTAAAGTAAATTTCTTCACGAATAGCCCCTAAAATTCCCAAGTATGAATTCAGCAACGAACTTATACATAATAAGAAAGGAAGCTATCTTCGGGAAACCGAGGTCTTAATACCCTTGCATGAAAATCTATGTTAACTGAGCCATAAATGCATTAATTTTTATTCAGAAAGTTTTGCTATAATAGATTTTATTAGAATGGAAAATCAGCATTATAAATTAAAAATGTAAAAAAATTATTTTTTTTGTGAATTTTTCAAAAATTAAACGATGTAACCCATATCAAGAATAAAGGGTCGGAAATGACTCCTTCACTTCGTTGGAAGCTTATGACTAATATTATTATACCTTTTACCTTTTTTTTAAGGATTTTACTTTGTGTAAATAAATAAAAATATTAATAAACCAGTCTATTTAAACAAAAGTAACCCCCTTTTAGCTCAGTGTACGTTTACAGTGAAGCCAACCAAGTTCCCGTGTTCAAATGCATACCTGAAATTCCTGCGAATCGGATGTTAATTCAGGAAAACTATGAGGTGTGTTGTCGAGCACCATTCTGCAGTCCCAAGGGAATGAATGTACCTCTTGCTCCACCTCTTCCTCCTTCTTCTTCACCTCCTTTATCTCCCCCTCCTCCTCCCACCGTCAATCTTATAAAATCCCGCATTCCCTGCTCTTAACCCTTTTCCTCGTCCATTAACCCACATTCTAACACCCCCACTATGCGCTGGGATCAGTCTAAATGTTTTTGTGTAAACACGAAAGTTCGACCAAGGGCTCGGGCGCCAACGTCCTCTTTGGCTCCCTGCCTGCCCGCCCTCCCTCCTTCCCCTCTTTCCCTTCATCCAGTACAGTGCTCGGTAATTGTGTGCGCCTTTGTTGCCGTTGCAGCTTTTGCACTTTACTTCCTTCGTCGAGCTTTGTTTTTCGCACAGTGAGCAGAATAAATGTACGGCTGTGCAGCTGGGAGGGATTGCCTGGATCCTGTAGAGATGCCAAAAAAGGTGGGTTAAAAAAAGGATCAAAAGGAATTATTATATATTAAATGAAATATTAGAAAAAAAGGGAAAAGATTTAAGGTCTCCCCCTAAAAGAAATCGCATTTCTAGCTCTTGTTTCTCTAAAATTCACAAGTCAATATTCTTCTAAAAAATATTTAATTATATAAATAATTTATAACTATCTCGTAAACCTCATCAAAATTAAAATAAATAATATACTTTTAATTTCTTTGCCTTTGAAACAGAAAAGCAGTGCATTTGCTGCTTTTAAAGCACTAAAATTCTCAACTCGCAATTCAGAAGGCAACATTCCTTCTTAAAAATATTCAAACACTTACCTAACCCATAAATATCACAAAAAACTCATTAAAATTCTCCTAAAAAATATTTTTTTTTACTTAAAGTTGTATTAAGAAATTCTACATAGTTATCCTTTATTCACAGTAAATTGAATTGGCATCTCTGGTCCTGCGAATCCTGGGTGTTTGAACGGCGGACAGCTTCAGCTTGCTACTTGTCCGGACTTTGCTTGCTTTCCTTTCCGTTTTGTTGGCGCTCCCTTTGTTGCTGCCTTACACAATGACTTAAGCTGAAATGTCAATTGGATGTGCATGGCACGACCAGAGAATCGGGATCTGGAGCAAAGGAGGAGGACCGAGGACCGAGGACGGAGGACCAAGGACCGGACCGTACTGAGGCTCTGAAATGAAAATCATGAAAATACACCCTCGGGGTAAAACGGCAAACGTAGCGCTGAAAAAGTGCTTGTGACAGCAGCCGCCGCAGCCGCAGCCCATTCCCACTTCCACTCCCATTCCCATTCTCCCCATTTTCATTTCCATTTCCAGCTCCCTCATCGTCCTGGCCATCCTGCGAAAGCAGAGAAAATCCTTTCTTGAGCTAATAGAATTCAAACGCATGAAGGCTTTGAATAGGTTCGTTTTCGAAGGACGACGCATTGACGCTGAGCTCTGGCCATTTTCCGAGGCGGCAGGCGGACATCTTTGGGGTTTGAGGTGGAAAAGTGAAAGTACGTGACATTATACTCAGGCGAGAGTTGCTTAAAGAATCTAAAGATACTTTAAATGCTTAAGTAAAAAATATATTTTAATAAGTGCAACGATAAAAACTGTTTTAACGCTAGTGAAAGCAAAGGTAGTAAAGCTCCTTTTTTTGACTATATTCCTTGCTTAAAATCTATAATCTTTCAAGTACTTTAAAGCCCACCCTCGTTGCCTTTTCGGTAAAGATGTCTTTGACGTGCAGGTTGGCTGCCGAACAGAAGCCCGACCGGACCTCACTCCAGGCTGGACCCCATCCTGTGTATAGTTTGTTTCATAAGTTTTTGCAAAAACCATTAACGATGCTCCGCAGCTTCCCGCCTGCCTCCAGGTTTGCCGTCGTCCAAATTGAAAAGAAAAAAGTGAAAAGCTGAAAACTTTTAAAAGTTTGAATTCTCAGCGCTTTCCTTAGCTTGTGGGCGGGGATTGGCCCTGCTCATTTGGTCAGCAACATGCGTTCAGGGGCTTGTCCACTTTTTGACGTGACTCCTCGGACGCTGGAGAAATACAGAGAAAAAGGAAAGGAAGGAATTCCTTGCTCGTCTCAGCATTTTCCTGGCCCCCAGCTAATGGCTGTGAAAATGACTAAGTGAATTTCCATCAAGCGGAGGAGAGTGAGGTTTTTGAATTCCGTAAGCTCTGAGCAGCTGTGTCAAGGGTCACTAATAGCATTAAACAATAACTAAAGCCGGAGGAAGTTTAAGCCACTGACTAAGCCTTATTTATAATTGGTATTGAGGAATAAAGAAGGATTAAAGTTAAGAAAATAATAAACAAAATTAATACAGGAAATATATAGCATTTAAAATATTAAATAAAGAAGAGGAATGATAAAGTTATGTATCTCCTAAAATAATAAATAAATAAATGGAATAGAGAAGGTATAAAGCTCATAAAACAAAAAATAAATAAAGGAAATAAATAGGGTTACAAAAAATTAAAACAAGAAATTATATAAAGAAGGTATAAATCATAAATAATAATAAATAAATAAATAGAATATAGAATGCACATAGCTTATAAAATATTAATTACAGAAAATGAATAAAAAAGGCTTGCAGCTTATAAAATATTAAATAAAGAAAAGGAATAATGAAGGGATATGGCATATTAATGATTAAATATAGAAAAAGACTTGAGGTTTATAGCTTATAAAAAATTAAATAAGGAATAAAGAACGCATATAGCTCATAAAATAATAAATACTTTTTGCATGTAAAAATCAGGCGACAAATGACAAATCAACTGGGAACCTTGTGAATTATTTAGAATAATTTTAATGCCAAATTGCCCTTCTTGTTGTTCTTGTTGATATTTGCCTATTTAATTGGCATTCGCTTCCATGTGATTGTTATAATATTACCTTAACGTTAGTAACCAGGGGCCGGGATCCGCCTTTGACAACTGTGGGAACCTGGCAAAGTGGGTCTCGCATTTAATTC